>OZ012736.1:294347748-294487748 GCA_963859935.3 Lathyrus sativus
AAAGAGATTAAATATAATCTTCTAAGCATAAGTCAATTATGCAACAAAGGGTAAACTACAAATTTCAATACCATAGGTTGTATAATATAACACATGCATGATAATGAGATAGTGTCTACGGATTGTAGAGTTTAAAATTCCTATACTCTTAAACTTGATGATGTGTCAAATAATGATACCAAATGTTTAATCACCTAGGTTATGTTCATTTTGATCTAATAAATAAGATATTATCCAAAAACCTAGTATTTAATTTACCTAAAATAAATTTTTCTAAAGAGAAATTAACTGATGCATGCCAAATGAAAAAACAAATAATAGTGTCTTTTAAATTGAAATATTTTGTTTCAACAACAAAATCTCTTGAGCATTTTCATTTAGACCTCTTTGGTCCCTCTAGGACTAAAATTCTAGTAAAAAAACATTATGGTTTCTTAGTAGTAGACATATGTACTAGGTATACTTGGACTTAACTCTAAGCACACGAGGAAGAAACTTTTAAAGCTTTTGTAAAATTTATCTAACTTGTCCTTTCCATTATTTAAGATGACGCATTTGAAATTAAAAAAAGATGTAGGTAATAAATATTTAGTTTACTACCCTTAAGTAAATTATATGGGGTTTCAACAAATTTGCTGAATGATAACACATTTGATGGTTAGTGTGATCATGATCCATTTTTCCAGATGCAAACGTTTCTCACCATCCTTCTAACCTCTAGCATATGCATATCATCTATCATTTTATCACTTATGTTTTTTTCTTGTATATTTTTGTTAACCTTAATTTAAAGTGCATTCACATAGATTTATATGTTTTGGTTTTGTTTTATCTAGTATATGCATTTTTTTTGTGTTTTTGCTTTTGTCTATATTGTCTACTTTAAAAATTGCTTATGTTGTGTTGGGTACATATTATTGCTATGTGTAATTTGATAACTTATATTCAATAACTCAAGAATTACAAACAATGAAGATGTGATTCTAAAAATTTATCATCAATCTATATTGATTCAAATTGAGTGGTTTCAATAATTTATATCAAAATCTCAAACATTCTATATTACATCCTTTACAAAATAATAAACAAACTAATAATTTATAGACTAATTCTAACCATACCTAGAGTTTATAAATAAATATTTACAAACTAAAATCAAAAGCATAAATCATCCAAATCTACTAAAGTAACAAAATCTATAGCAAATAAAAATATAATCTTAAACACCAATAATATGCAAGTGAGTGTTGAATGAAAAGTAAGCTTAACTATAAAGCTCAAATACTCAAAATATTTCCAAGGATAAAAAAGGGAAGATTGAAATTGCTCATAAGGTAACAATTCAATTTAGCTGTTTTGATGCATTTTCTTAGTGTAATATCATTGTGTTAGAGTTCCTCACACAACCTTACATTCATTTTTGGTTGAAATATCATTGTGTGGTATTTTGGATCGAACTCTAGTATCAAAAAGTGTAGCTTCTTGGTTTGGTAGAAGCCATGCATGCTGTAATCGAAGTCAAAATATGATTTATTTAAAGCATGTCGAATCGAGCCTTACTTGTAAGCCCAATTGTTTATTTAGCTTGTAGTCTAAGTTACCTTAGTAGTCTATAAATAAACTAGTTCTCATAGGTTGTTGAGAGAGGTTAATTTTTGTTATTCACTTGTAATCTTTGAACCCTTATTGAGTAAGTGAATAGTAAAGAATTTTTAACTAATTCTGATTCTCTTCTTCTTCCTTCTTCTCTCTCCTTTATAAAACCTAATAGGTTTTTGTTTGTTCAACAAACTCACTCTTTCTCATATTTTGATTTGTCCTTGATAACATCAATTCACAACAAACTGGTGCGGTGAGTGTGAAGAAGAATATCTCATTAACAAAATATGAGATTGAGAAATTCACTGGTGTGAATAGTTTTGATTTGTGGCGCTTGAAGATGCAACTCCTACTGGTTCATCAGGATTTATTAGAAGCATTGAAAGGATTAGAGAATATGGATGTTGCCCTAACGGAGAAGGAGAAGACTATGATAATCTAAAAAGCCCATAGTGCCATCATATTGTACCTTAGTGACAAGGTTCTCTGGCAGGTCTCAAAGGAGACGACAATAGCGGATGTGTGGAGCAAACTTGAGGGTTTGTATATGACCTAACATTGGTCTATCGCCTCTACCTGAACCAAGATTTTTGTTTGTACAAGATGAGTGATGACAAATTCTTGGTTGAGTAGCTGGATATGTTCAACAAGTTTATTCTTGATCTTGAAAATGTCGAGGTCAGGATTGATGGTGTAGATCAAGCATTGTTGTTGTTGTTGTTGTGCGCTTTACCTAAGTCTCATACTCACTTCAACGAAACTCTCTTTTATGGAAGATATTTTTTGATCTTTAAAGAAGTTTAATCAGCCTAGTACTCTAAGGACCTGAATGAAAGAAATGAGCATAAACCATCTTCTGTTTGTGAAGGTTTGTCTGTTATGGGGAAATTCTTGAAGAAAGGTTGTAGGTTTGAGAAGAAGAAGGGTAAAGTTCTACATACTTCTTATGGTGGTACAAATCCTACAATTAGGTGTTATCATTGTAAGAAGGAGGAACATAAGAGAAAGGTGTGCCTTGATCGGTCAAAAAATGGTAATGAAATCATTGTGCAAGATGGTTATGAATCATTTGATATTCTTGTGGTTTCAAGAAGCGACTCTAGCAAGAAGTGGATTATGGATTCAGGTTGTACTTTGCATATGACTCTAAACAAAGACGTGTTTAAGGAATTATGTGATTAAGATGGTGCATTAGTGCTGTTGGGAAACAATAAATCCTGCAAGATCATAGGAATATGGTCTGTTATATTCAAGCTCCATGATGAGTCAATAAGGTTATTGGCTAATGTCAGGTATGTACCTGATCTTAAGAGGAATTTTATTTCTCTTGGTGAATTTGACAAGAGAGGACATGTTTAGAAAGGAGAGCAATGTATCCATAGGGTAATGAAGGGATTGAAGGAGGTCTTTAGAGGCGTGAAGAAATAAGGCTTGTTTACCATTGAGGATGATGTTGTAAGTGGTTCAACAAACGTGGCGTCCATTAAACATGTTTCTAAGACTTGGTTAAGACACAAAAGACTTTTCCATGTCATTGAAAGACGCCTCGTCAAATTGTCGAAACAAATCTATTGTGTGGTGATAAGGTCGAAAAATTACAGTTTTATGAACCTTGTGTATTCGGTAAATTATGTAGGTGAAGTTTAACAAAGGGAAACAAAGAACACATGAATCCCTTTATTACATTTATTCTGATCTTTCCGGGCCTGCGAGCATTCCTTCACACTCAGGTGCAAAGTATTTCCTATCCATGGTTGATAATTATTCCAGAAAGTTATGGGTATTCATCCAGAAGACTAAGGATGAAACTTTTGAAAATTTAAAAATTTGGAAGACCCTGGTCAAAAAACAAACTAACAGGAATTCATGATCCATGAGTGCATGTTCACTTTAAATGCTTAGTTTTGGATGATCATTCATATTATTCTTGAAGCATGCTCTCTTGTTACATTGTGAATACATGTTCACGCTAAGTGTTTGATCTTTGGACAATTGCTTGTTGGTGTTTCATATTCAAGATGTTTGATGTTGATACTTGTTTGTATACATTGTTGGTTTTTGTATGCATGTTGTTGTGGTGGTGCCATGTACCATGCATGTGGTTGTGATTTCATGTTCTTTATGCAACTTTTTTTGTGTGTAGTAGTATGAAGAGTTTTATAGTTGTGAAATAGTGAGTAGGAAGAAAAAGGTGAAGAAAGTGTCATGAAGAAGGATCCACACGTTGCTTTTGAGGAAATGAAAAGTATGTATAGCTTTGTGTGTGTCTGTGAATATAAAAATATGAAGAAAATGGTGGTTCGTCTTTTCCTTTATATTGTTTTTTTTTAATTCCAAGAATGAATGAAAGTATCATGAGTTACTTGTCATACCCTAAATTTGCCCACCGACTTTTGTAACTATTTTTTCATTTTTCTATTTTTTATTTTTTACTTAATTTCATGCCGTTTAGACACGTGTCCACCCCGATTGGGCGTTTTTCAAATCTCGACTATTTTGCCCAATAGGAGTGTGACACGTGGCCAAAGGATATTTTTGTAATTATTATTTCCTTTTTTTATTTATTTAATTTCTCCTTTTTTATTTTTAAATATAATATTTTGTACACATTTTATTTACATTTAGATTTTTTTATTTAGATATTAAATAGATTTTTATTTAATAAGTTTCTAGAATTATATAGTTTTTAGATATTAAAGTTTTTAGAGTTTTAATAGAATTATTATGTCTTTATATATTAACTTTTTAGAATTAGTTTTTTATTAAGTTATAGATTTATTAGAAATTAGTTTTGTTTAAAAGATAATTTGTTAGAATTTTATTTAGTTTTTTAATAGATTATTAAATAGTTCTTTTTTTAGAATTATAATAATTTAGTATAGATTTTAATTATTAATTAGACTTTTTAATTGTTTTTAGATTTATTATTTTCTTTTATTTGTTTATTTAGTTTAGTTTTTTTAGGATATTGTTTAACAGTAGTTAGAATTATTTAGGTTTATATAAGTAAATATTAATTAGGTTTAGAATTAATTTATTTTATAGTCAGAATTGTTAGTTTAGTTTATTTCATTAGTTAAATAGATTTTATTGTTAATTTTTATTATTAATTTGCTTTATTAAGATTTTAATATTCAACATTTTTTTAACTATATTCATTATTAGTTAGTTTTTAGAGTCAATTTTATTTAATCATCAGCATTTAGTCTTTAATCAGGATTTAACAAAGTCATTAATCATGCCACGTGTCATTTTCGTAGGGTATAAGACCCTATTCATCACCCCCTTCAATCCTTCTTCCATAAACAACCCAGAAAACCCATTTCCAGCGAAATCCTTCATCCCCTCTTCTTCCACCATTTTTGGACCTTAAACACCTTCAATCTTCAAACTCGCAACACCAAAACTCAACAACTCCGAACCACTCCAAATCGAAACCCCTTTTCGAAACTCATCTGACCACCATCACTTCAACAACACATCAACCTCACGACATCATAAACCTTCAAAACCCGCAATCTAAAGCGAAACCCATCTTTCATCCGTAACAAAAATGGTCCTCTTCCTCAAACCAGCCGCCGTGAATCTCTGTTTCCCGCAGAAAACCTCGAAACCCATTTCATCTTCTCTTTCTCTTTCCCATAAAAAAATGAAACCCATCACCCCTGTCCATTTCTCTTCCTTTCATCAAACTCATAACGAAAGAATAAAATGATGACGAAGCTTTTGAGAGGAAGATATGACGAGATATTTGTTGCTCATTCAGTTTGAGGTGAGAGAGAAGCAAAAATGGAAGGTTGGGGTGAGAGAGAGCGATAACAAAGATAATTTTATTTGCTTGACCGTTTCAACGAAGAGGAAGAAGACCGTTCAGTTTTTTTTCCATTTTATTTTTGTTCTCTTTTTATTTTTTATTTTTTATTTTATTTTTTATTTATGCTAACTGACTGTTGTTGTGGGGCTTAGAAGTCCACTTGGTTTCTAACCATATTCTGCTTCTACAAAACCCCCCTCTGTTTTTCTTTTTAAATATCATTATTATTATGAAAATATTATTATTATTTTGTAAATTATTATTAATTAATGTGTATATATTATTTTCTTGTATATATTATATATATTTTTTTAATATTTTATATAGAAGTTCATATTATTTAATATTAGAGTTTTATAATATTTTCTTTTAACATTTCTATTATATATTTCTTTAGAGTTTCTATGTATATTATTCATTTTTAAATTTTAATTTTATTTAGAAGTCTTGTTAATTTATCTTTTTGAATATTTTTATTTTTAGAGTTGAATCTTATTTCTCTTTTGTTATTGGGCATTTTTTGCCTTTTAGGTCGATGAAGAGATTTCCTTCGTTTATCCGTCAAATTGTTGACGAGAAACTATGGATCTGAGACCCACTTCTTTTTCACCTTGCATCTTTTATTACAATTTTCGATTTCAAACCGATGAAGTCTCTGATTCGTCAAACGTTGATCTTCGAGGATGTTGAAACCTTCGTTATTTCAAATCTAAGGAGAATGACCATTTGGGTCATTTTCCTTACTTTGGGATCGCGAGATGTTCCCTTTGATTAAATTAACTTAAAGTTTGAGATTAAGACGAGGTTTGAGTTTTCTTGACTTTCTCCATTTCACCGATTACTAACTTCTGACTTTAATAATCTGTTAATATTTCATTATTTTATATTTCAGCACATATTTTTTTCTGTTTATATTTCTATTGACATTATCTTGTTCATATTATCATCACTGTTCATACTTCATATTATCATATTGTGCGTATTGTCATCTAACCCTCTTTTTTATTTGTACATTATTTTAAAACACTTAATAAATACCAAAACCATAAAATCCTAATTGGTGGACTGTTGGTTATCCGAACCCTGTATATATTTGTCTCTGTTTTTCATCTCTTTGGCAGGTTCTCAAAATTCTCTTCAATAAAGTAATCGAGTTCTCTTTGTATTGAATTAAAAAGAGAGGATTGAATGTAGACTTCTTCCTCTCCGAGTGTCAGGATGCTCACTGTAGTGTGGGTGGTCTCGATACTCGTCCTTCAATACGAAGACGCATCCTTATTCTCCACACCTCTCCTCCTAAAAACCTCGGTCCCGCACCGAGCGCATTTTCAAGCCTTTTTCTCCTAAAAACCTCGGTCCCATACCGAGTGCATTTTCCAATTCTTTTCAATAAGAGAATGAATTTCTCTTTATATTGAATTAAAGAGAGAGGATTGAGTGTAGACTTCTTCCTCTCCGAGTGTCAGGATACTCACTGTAGTGTGGGTAGTTTTGATACTCGTATTTCAATACGAAGACGCGACTTTATCCACCACCCCTCTTTTCACAACTTCTTTCCGCAACCTCTCCTCCTAAAACCTCGGTCTCGTACCAAGTGTATTTTCAACTCTTTTTCATAACAAAAACTTGAATGGTCGTGGAGTGGTTAGGCGTATGCCTTCTCCTATCCCGAGTGCTTGACATTTACCGTAGGGTTTACAGTCGCAAAGCACTTACCATTCAAAACCAAAAACACTTTAATAAGAGAATGAAGTTCTCTTTGTGTTGAACTAAAGAGAGAGGATTGAGTGTAGACTTCTTCCTCTCCGAGTTCCAGGATACTCACTATAGTGTGTGTGGTCTTGATACTCGTCTTTCAATATAAAGACGTGACGCTCGCCACACCATTTCATAACAAAAATTTTGAGATAAAGAATTGGGTACTACCCGCAAGGGGTTACTATCCGAGGACCTATCTCGCCCCTAAAAATAACCCACAAATCAAACGTGACTTCTTGCCTCGCATGGCGAAAACCAGTCTTTCAAAAAGGATATGTTACGTCTGTTCTACCACAAACAGGTAACGCTTAATTCTCCTCACATGCGACCAGGAAAACACCTAAACTGCTAGAATGTGCACGATAACATCATCCACAAAAACACCAGTTACCCGTAGTAGCACGAACTACGTTGCTCTAATTTCTCTTGCATGTTGAGAATACGTAGGCATAGGATTGCGAAAATCCTAGTGAGCACCCTTTTCTCTTTTCCACCCTTTCCAAGAAAGGCATGCTACGTCCGTTCTACCGCAAACAGGTAACGCTTAAGTCTCCTCACATGCGAGCAGCAAAACACCTAAATTGCTAGAATGCGCACGATAACATCATCCACAAAAACACCAGTTACCCGTAGTAGCACGAACTACGTCGCTCTGATTTCTCTTGCATGTTGAGAATACGTAGGCATATGATTGCGACAATCCTAGCGAGCACCCTTTCTAACCTTTCCCAGAAAGGCATGCTACGTCCGTTCTACTGCAAACAGGTAACGCTTAAGTCTCCTAACATGCGAGCAGCAAAACACCTAAACTTCTAGAATGCGTACGATAGCAACGTCTACCAAAAACATCAACAAACCGTAGGCCGAACTACGACTACTCTGATTCTTTACCTCCTTTGAGTAAAGATACGTAGGCACAAGGGCCACAATCCTTGCCTAGCACATTCCCCCTATATCTATAGTTCCCCGAACTACGTTGACTCTGACTTTCTCATATCTGTTGAGAATACATAGGCATAGGACCGCGAAGTCCTACCGAGTCTCTTCTTCCCCTGTTACCTCTCTTTTCCCCGTTTCTAACCCTTCTCTTTATTCTTTGGAACATTCTTTAAAGCAATATCTTTAGGCAAATACCTTCACATGTAGACAAACAAATGGTTCCCATCGAGTACGATGGATGCGAGGGGTGCTAATACCTTCCCTTCGCATAACCGGCTCCCGAACCCATTCATTGGTTGCGAGATCATCTTATCTGTTCTTTCTTAAGGTTTTCTCGATATTTTCCTTTCCCCTCATGGGATAAATAAAGTTCGGTGGCGACTCTTCTGTCCTTTCTTTTTGCCTCCCCGTCGTTGCATTTTTCGAGTAGCGACATTACTTTACCTGTTTTTTATTATATTATTTTGAATTTAAAAGTAGAGGATAGTATCACATGAAGCACATGCATGCTACATTGTTGCAGGTTTCACAAAAAAACACAACAAAACAAACTAGTTTCTAAACTTCACTTACATGTTTTACCTACAATAAAATAAAGATAAATTTTAACTATAAAAATAAATAAATAAAAATAAACTATTTAATATAAAATCTGAAAGAAAAAATTATAAATAGATTAAATAAAAATATTATTATTGAAAAATAGAAATAAAATCGATAAAAATGAATAATTGGACCGGTATCGAAGTGCTTGAAAAAACTAAAATGAATACACAAAAATGATCAGTAATAAATATATGATTCAGAAAAATACAGTGGTTGGTCAAATTTTGAAATAAATTTTACCCCGTTAAATGGCTTAAATTGTAAAAAAAAAGTGACCGAAAAGTGGTAGAAAAATTTAAATGAGCACACCAGGATAAACTACGTGAAACATAGATTAATATCACTAATGTTTGAAAGCTCGATTTTAAAATTTTTTCCACTGATTTTATGAACAATTGACTTCTGATTTGACTGATTCGGATGTAATTCCGACAAGTTTATTTCAGCTGATAAATTGGGTATTATAAAAAATACAAGACATGATAAACAATACAGACGATGCAAAAAGACGTGGGATCTTAGAGTCAAACATTAGAGTATGACAGATGCCCCTATTTAATTTTCTTCGATCCGGAGATATGAATAATAAAAAATTTGCCTCGACAAGATCGGAGAGACTTAAATACAAAATGCAAAATTTTTGGCCCTAAGATACCACAAAAATGCTTATGACATGATACAATATGAAATACAAGACGAAGATCCTGTAAGGAAAGACGCCACATGAGAGGAATATACTAGGATGATGTCAGGTAGGTCCACTAGGGAAAGACTGACAACTCCACGGGGAGAAGTCCCGAGGAGAAACAACTGACGGATATAAGGTATTATGGACATATGCCGAGGTGACAAAGAGCATCCAATAATACTTGGAAAAAGAGGGACTAACCCTAAACAAAGACACTGACATTCGGAAAAGCATCAGATGCTAAAAGTAAATAAAAAACCTCTAGAATAGCATAAACAAGTTTATTGAGGAAAGGAACACAACCATCATAAGTTTTGTCAGAAGACCATTGAATAAAACTCTGGAAAAGAACAATAACAACCATCAAAGACATTAAGAAGAACATTGAATGAACTTTGGAACAGAAGCAGGCATCCATCAAAGATATTCAGAATAACATTGAATAAACTCTGGGACACATCCAGAAACAAATTGAAGACATCTAGAAGGGCATTAGATTAGGACAAAAAAAATTGAAGGTACATCCGAAAAATTTAGAAGAGCGTTAAATGTACGGGAAAAAGGTTTAAAGACATATCAGGAAGAACGTCAGATAAGCAACAAAGGAGTTCTGGAAGAACATCAGAATAAAAGTACATATTTGAAAAAGCATCAGATAGGTACAAATGAGTTTCTGAAAAAAACATTAGAAACAAAGGTCATATCCGGAAAAGCATCAGATACAAAAGAGGAGTTCTGGAAGAACATCAGAACAAAAGTCATATCTGGAAAAGCATTAGATAGACACAAAAGGAGTTCTGGAAGAACATCAGAATAAAAGTCATATCCAGAAAAGCATCAGATAGACACAAATGTGCTCTGGAAGAACATCAGAAAACAATTCATATCTGAAAAAACATCAGATAGACACAAGAAATGAGATTCTAGAAAAGCATCAGAATTACAAAGGACTATTTGGAAAAACATCAGATAGGTTCTGGAAGAACATCAGAACAAAGACTCAATCTGGAAAGACATCAGAGAGAGAAAAAAATCTAGAAAAACCTCGGATAGATTATGGAAAATAATTAGAATCAAAGGAAATATTTGGAAAAACAACAGATAAGTTCTAGAAGAACATCAGAACAAAGACTCAATCTGGAAAAACATCAGAGAGAGAAACGAGGGTGACATCCAAGAATGGCATTGGATAAAAAGATATCAGATGACCAATAATGGCTTTGAATGAAAGGCATAATCACAATATCTAAGAATGGTATTGGATGTAAGAGGAACAAACATATCCAGAAAAACAATCGGATAAGAAATGTCATATCTGGAAGAACATGAGATAGACACGACAATATCTGTTTGGTTGATGCCAAGTGAGTTGGACTTTGACCACAAGGTAAGACATGGATAACAATACAACCTCGGGAGAAACACAAATGAGGATGAAACACTCATGATATGCATATGTATATGAATTATGCTATGATATATGATCAAATGCAAATACAGATACTGACGACATGGCTCGACTCTTTTGGTGAGATGACAAGACTGGAAGAGTGATTCCTCAACACAGAGATCATTGCTATTCTACTTAGGGACCAAAGATGTTACTGCTGAACACATCTCTGCTATACTGCTAAACTGTATCAAGTTGATGTTCCTTGTAGGAAGGATGGAGAGCTGCTTGGGGATTCTTCAAGTAAACTGTCGCAGACTAGCTGTCTATTATAAATGAACTGATAATTTCTTCAGCTTGTCTGATTCTGTAGATGATTACTTTATTGTGCGCTTGGAAAGCTTGTCCCAGTCCGAGCCTTGAAAGATCTTTTGGATAAACTAATTCTAAGAAGGACTTGCCCTGAACAAATCTTGAATTGATCCTTCAACAAGATACGAAAGAAACTTGCCCCTGATAGGATCACCGACCAAGTTTCTCAACTGTTTGAAAATTCCTTGAGAGGAAAGCCAGTTTGCAAGTAAAAGTATTCATACAAACATGGTAATGCAAAGTTCATGCAACTTTTTGAAATCAAAATCAATTTTGAAATATGCAAAGTATAAGATTTTCATGTCAGAACGCGACAGTTTAAAATACTCAAAGTGTAAAGCAAAGGTGTAATGCCAAAATAATTGATTTTCAAAAATATTTTGGAGTCAGCTTACGAAACCTTGTTGTAGTATGCTTTCAAAATAACCTTTCTTCAGTTAGGTCTTTTGAGGATTGTAGCGTGGCCTAGTTCACGGTTTAAGAAACAAAGGATAAAGGATCAAAGTTTATTTGCGCCCACCCAATCTCTGTGATGATCTTTAATCCCATGCTTAGTTAACTCATACTATTCGCTCAGGTTCCCATAGGTTGGAAACTGCACTGATGATAACCATGATGATGGTTAAGCAGTCAAGGGACCTTTGAAAAGACAATCATTACTTCCCTATAATATTTTATTGTTTTGACATTAAGGATTTTCAAGGTGAAGGGTTTAAAGATCTCCTCTTTTTATTATCCCTAACTTTTTTCTGAACTGTTTCTTGCGAAGATTACAATCAGCGGGATGCCCTAGTTTTGCTTAAGTATCCTTCATAGGTTTTGACTTAGAAGACTTTTTTCTTTTGATTTTTTTAAAAAAGAAAGTGATTTTCTGGATAAATGATTATGGTGAACCATCAATGGCTTTTTACTTGGAAAACATCTTCGACAGTTACTTGCTGTGTGCGAAGGAAAACTTGTGAATGCAACCTTTATATGAAAGGTGTCTCGCATGAACACACAACCAAGTTAACTGAGAGCTACCAATCTCAAGGTTAAGATTGTGGGTTTTTTATAAAGAAAGAAACTCTAACTTCTAGGCTCGAAGGGGTTGACAAGGGAATAACTTCCTTATTTCTCCAGTGTTTGGAGAATTGAAACAATGCCTTGCATCAACAACAAAGTTTGATTGAAAGCGTACCAACAACAGTTATGAGTATAATGTTTTCGTCATCCTCCCTCAAATATTTTCGTAATCAAAGTTTTGGACAAGAAGTAAATATTTGAAAGATAAATCATAAAAGTGAAAGTAATAGACAAAATGAATTGAAATCAAAAGTTGCGATGCTCACTTCATTAATACGAAAGTACAAACACTAATTAAAAGCAAACAACTTAAACAAAATGAAGGAAAGTAAAAATAACGAGAAACAAAAGACCTAGTGACTAATCAGTAAAAAAGATGAGCTGTCCTGTCTGAAACACTGGCTTTTAGGAAGATAGTCTACTGAAGTCGACTGAAGCTTCGCTTTTGATGCACTGGAAAGAGATTGTTCTGGACATTCGGATGGCTATCCTTAAAATCAAGGATTTCGGTTCTAATCAACTCACGCACTCTGGCCTTCAATGCATAACAATTTTCTAAGTCGTGGCCTGAGGAGTCTGTCGCAACAGTGAAAAACACCCGACAGAAAAACAGAAGATTTGCCATCGAATGTTATTTATCCCAAAGAGAGGGAAATGAAACGATCAAAGAAAACCTGAAGAAAAGGAAAATACAAGGTCATCGCAACCAAATCTTGGGCTCGGGAGTCGGTCGTGCAAGGGGAAGGTATTAGCACCCCTCACGTCTGTTGTACCCAACGGGATCCACGCTTGATGTCTAATCAAAGGGTGTATTTATCTATACGCTACTGCTAAATTGAAATGAGAACAAAAGAAAGAGAAAGAGACTCGATAGGACATCGCCGCCCTATGCCTACGTATTCCCTTGTGCAATAGGAAAGTCAGAGTCAACGTAGTTTGGAAAACTACGGGTGATGGGGGGAAGGTTGCTCGCCAAGACATCGTCGTCTTGTGCCTACATATCCTCATCTGGTATGAGAAATTAGAGCAAACATAGTTCGGGAAAACTAAACCACAGGTTAGTGAAGTGTTTTTTATGAGCGATGCTAAGTTCCCATTCTAGCAGTTAGGGTCGATGCCTGTTTGCGGTAGAACGGAAAAGTAACATACTCTTTTCTGAACATGAGTTTGAAATGCAAATCCCGAAGGATACAAAGGATTGAATTTTGTTTGTGAGTTTTAGTGAAGTGAATGAGTTTGTCTTGTGATTCACGTTGCACTAAAGATTATGACATAGGAACAAATGCATCGCATATCGCACCTAGATGGAACATACACTAAACACTCTAGACAAATGAGAGGAGACCCCTCACTCATCATTTCCCATGTGCTCAAGGCTCGTAGCGTACAATGTTCATCGTATTTATTAGATGAGTTAGAATGTGTTTTGATATAAGAAGAGAGACGCGCGAAAGATCTAAGGGGAACTCGGCCCTAATGTTGTCATGCAAAATGGTCCTAAGGTCGAGATGTGACAGGAGATTCTATCCTAATGTTAGCATGCAAAAGATGGACCTAAGGTTGAGGTTAAAAGGGAATAGCCTACTTGTTATCATGCTTGGATTAAACTCTTAAGGTCTATCTTACTTTAAATTTAATCGGAAATTAAATTGGAATAAGAACCCTAAGGGGACATGCAAAGACGAGGCAAAAAGCAAAGAAACAAGGTGAAAACAGCAGCTACAACAGTGCTTCCTACACAAAACAACAATAAAATCCAACATACAAGCAAGACAGCCTATAACAACACATGTTTAAGTATAAAAGCAGGTTTAAAAGGCAGACAACAAGCAAGCAAGGCAAAGATAGCATGTAAAGTTCAGAATAACCACAACTATGGAACATAGGGCAACAAATAAGCATGAATGTGATTAATCGAGAGTAAGCACCAATCATGAACAAATATCATGCAAACGTGAACATGCTTCAACAATCAAACATAATCGATCAACAATATTGCATCAATAAGTATCATCAGGATCATCATGCTTTTTTCAAATCAAATTGAACGGTCGAACAGTCAAATAAGCGTGCAACAAAGCGGAATCGGAAATAAATGCAAACGTGCATCACAATATCCAGCAAGATAATCATCAATGATAATAAATTAATCATGCTACAAGCAAACAAAGTAATATGATCATTAATCAAGCAACAAAAACATGTTAAACACTCAAAACGAAAACCAAAAGTTACGCGTCATATCAATCCATGAAGTTTGCATGTGAAAAAGAGCCCAAACAAGCAAGAAAAATGCAAAAACACAACATTCTGCTCAGTGGTAACCGGTTACTAATATCAGGTAACCAGTTACCCATTGAAAAACAACCTGGAACGTGAAATTTGTACAGAGTAGCCGGTTACCCTATATTAGGTAACCGGTTACCACTGAACTAGAAACAGAAAATTAGCTTTTAAAATTAGTTTTTAGCATCCAACAACTTATCCAAACACTCATATGAACATGCTATCAATTAAGCACGAAATTAACATCAAATATCAATGATCAAACATCATGTAAACACAATCAAACACTAAAATTACAAATCACCAAGATCCAAATCATCAAAATGGATCAAAAAGCAACAAAAGCCATGAATCTACATTGTGATTATTCAAATAAGCTCAAAACAGAATTAGGTCTAGAATTAGCAACCTTCAAAGCTGAGATTTTCTTTGGTAAGTGTCGATTCACTTGAAATTAACAGATCCAAATTAGAAACCCAAAGATTCTTCAAGATCTGAGAGCTTCCTTATGGTAGAAATGAAGAACAAGCAAGATCAAGAAAAATTGACTCAAAAGCACTTCCAACCTAGCTTCCAAATTTAGATCCAAAACCAACGAATATTTAATGATGAATTGAAGATAATGGAGATGAATGATGGAGGTTTAGCTCTTGAATTCAAGGATTCCAATAAAGAATCAATGAACTTAAGTGAAAGAGCTTTAATGGAGGTTTTGGGAGTGAAAAAGTTGAGAGAAAATTGAGAGCAAATTCTCAAGAATGAATGTGAAATCTAAAAAATGAAGGTTATTATGTGAGGTTTGGAGCAAATTTACTTAAATAAGCTCTAGGTTTGGAATCAAAATATGGTTTGGAATGTGGATTAACATTTGGAATGGAAATTAGGAGTGGAATTAGGAATGGAGTGTTTGAAATTTTGAGGGAAATGGTGAAAATTGGAACAATTCTAGATCCTTCCAATGATGATCATGTGAAATCAATGGTTGAAAATGATTGGAAAATTTGCAAATGCTGAAAATTTGAATTTCTTGGCAAATTTCACTTGAAGTAACCGGTTACCCAATATGTGGTAACCGGTTACCCTATCCAAAAAATGCTAATTTTTGTGCCAAATGGAGGGAAACTTGCGTAATCATCCGTTGCCACCTGTTATAAGCTCTGTAATTTTCCCTTGGATATTATGATTGTGAGAATGCTTAAGATAGCTTGTATACCGTCTCCTGAGATGAAAATAACCTGCTGAAAAGAATAAAACCGACTGCTCGATCGCTAGGCAAAATAAATGTCAGAGCCTCTGATGTTCGTTGTTTAAACTCTTATAATTAAAGAGAACCCTGAGCCATAGAAATACCTTGATCCCATGCCTTGAGAACCAATGCCATGATATACGGAAATGCAAAATGCAGAGAAACATAAGTCAGTTACGGTTAAAATGAAAGGGCAAATTTTGGGGTGCTACAACTGCCCCTATTCAATCGACTTGAACCTGAAAGGATGATAGCAACGACATTCAAACATTCAAGGTGCATGGATATTGAATACCAAAAGAACCCAGAAATTTGCAACCTGCGGGGATGCAAAACAGCGAATACCAACCAAAAGTTGGGATGCGACACGCTGAGGATATTAATCCAAGATGAACAAAATATCAACCAAACGTTGGAACTAAACCGCCGGATACCAACCAAGAGTTGGGATAAACAACCGGAGGATACCAACCAAGAGTTGGAATAACGATCAAAGGATATCCACCAAAAGTTGGGATAACCAACTAAAGAATACCAACCAAGAGTTGGGATAAACAACCAAAGGATACCAACCAAGAGTTGGGGTAACCAACCAAAGGATACCAACCAAGAGTTGGGATAAACGAGAATGCCGACCAAAGGTAACCTTCTGGGGACAAAAATCGAATCAAGAACCTGTAGGATGTGCAATTAACGGGCTTACAACCTGAGGGAAAAGACAACTCTGCTGGGGATGAAGAGAAGCCTAAACAGACAACTTTGTGGGGGAACAAGTACCCACCAAAAGATAATAACCAAAAGATACCAACCAAAAGATGGGATAAAGGTTACTCCCTAGGGATAAAAACCAAACACTACCAACCAAGAGTTGGAATAACAAAGGCTATCAGCCAAAAATTGGAATCACCGCAACGCCGACCAAAGTTGAACACAAGCTACCAACTAAAAGTTGAAATCACCAGATGAAAAAACACCAAACACAAGCTACCAACCAAAAGTCGGAATCACTTCTAATCTGCAAGGGGAACCTCCAGCCCAAAAGCTGAAGAACAAGGCTACTAACCAAAAGTTAGAATTACCAGAATGTAGACCGATGGCGAACTTTGAGGAAGAAAGATACCAACTCCAATAGTTGAATCAACAAAGGAAGACTACAAATAAAAAATTGGAATCAACAACCCAAAACAAAAACTACCAACCAAAAGTTAGGATCGTCAACTAGGAAACAAAGGTTACCAACCAAAAGATGGAATAACGTCAACGAGACGACTAAACTGGGGATTACCAACCAAGAGTTGGAATCAAACAAAGGCTACCAACCAAAAGTCAGAATCACCGGAACACCGATCGAGGACGAACTGACCACAATGAAGATTACCAACCAAAAGTCAGAATAACCGACTCCGCAGGGGAAATCAAGGACTACCAACCAAAAGTTGGGATCACGTCAATAAATTTTACCAACCAAAAGTTGGAATCAAACAAAGGCTACCAACCAAAAGTTGGGATCATGCCTAAAGGATGAAGACTACCAACCAAAAGTCAGAATAACTATCGGAAAAAAGAACTCACCGATGGATTACTAACCAAAAGTTAGGGTCGAAGCAAAGATTACCAACCAAAAGTTGGGATAACTCCCATAAACTAAAGATTACCAACCAAGAGTTGGAATAACATCCAACAAGGAAGACTACCAACTAAAAGTCGGAATACTGTCAACAAGGCTTTGGACTCAGCTGGGGATTGCCCAACAAAAGTTGGAATAACGTCCAACAAGCTACGGATTACCAACCAAAAGTTGGGATAACAACTCTGACTGGGAATAGAAGAGGACTACCAACCAAAAGTTGAGATAACAACTAACCACTAATGGACTACCAACCAAAAGTTGGAATGAAGCAAAGGTTACCAACCAAAAGTTGGGATGAAGCTCCCAAGAAAATGAAGAATACCAACCAAAAGCTGGAACAACAACTCTGTAGGGGGCCCAAAGGCTACCAACCAAGAGTTGGGATTACACAACCAAGGATTACCAACCAAAAGTTGGAATAACAATCACAAGACTTCGGACTACGTTGGGGATTACCAATCAAAAGTTGGGATGACACACCCAAAATAGGTAGGACATAGAATTGACCAATTCATAACCTGCAAAGAATACTTCGACGGGGAAAGAGGGGTTTAAACAAACGACTCTGCCGAGGAAAATGACATTTAAATAGACGAATCAGCTGAGGAAAGAGAAGTTAAACAAACAACTCTGTTGAGGAAAAGACATTTAAACAAATGATGTAGTCGGGAAAAGAAGACATTTAAACAAACGACTCAACTAAGGAAAGAAGATGTTTAAACAAACGATTCAGCTGGGAAGAAAATGTTTAAACAAACGGCTTAGCCGAGAAAGGAAGACGTTTAAACAAATGACTCAGCCGGGAAAAGAAGACGTTTAAACAAACGACTCAACTGGAAATAACCCAATAAAATGAAAAACTAAAAGATCCACTCTGATGGGGATACATAAACTTGCTGGCCTAGGCCGATAATTGTTGAAACATTGAATTACCTGAACATTGTCACAGGATGATAACCTTGATAGGTCCCTTTGTGAAGGGTATCTTGTCTGTTTGTTCATTTTGTTGCAGGAACGTCACCCCCCAGGCAGTACGCCAGATGTTTCCAAGTAGGATGACTCCTTCTTCCCCAGCGGGTTAAGTTGTGTTTCCCCATGGAGTCTAAACATGGGACTATAAGCATTGATGTGTCTCCCCGAGCGAAGATAGATTCTCCCCAACCAGATGTATCCTAGGCAGGATCATCATCTCCCCAGCTGAGTCATGCACAGAAGTGTATACTCGTTCCCAGCAGTGGGTCAGTAAGCATTGTTCTCGTAGACGACTATTCGCAAGTGTTCAGCTTCCGATAGTTCATACTGAAGTCTCCAGCAGAATTGAAATTCGCCATAGAGTGGTATTCTCCCTAACAGGTAGGAGTGATTCCAGCGTCTGATCGCCTGTCCCCAACCGAGTTTGCAGTTCTCCAAGGGAGTCCAGTCCTTGGAAGCCGTTCAGGGCATTATTTGTCTTCCCCAGTAGAGTGTTTGAATAGCTGTTGCTATACTTCCCCGTCGGAGTTCGTATCTCTGGGAAGGTTTATCTGCGAAGGCCGTGCAGTTTATTTCTGCAATTGACATTGTTTCCTCAGCAGTTTGAGGTTCGTATACCCAGTTGAGCAGGTACAGGTTCTCGTAGAACTTTGTCCCCTGCAGAAAGTCGTCTGAAGTTCGTTTCCGTAGGTTAAGTCTAATTGAGATTGGTGCGATATCTTCTCCTCAGTAGGATGATTCTTCTTTACATCAGAATGGTTCCTTGACAGGAGGATTTTCTCTTCAGCATTTATTTTGCTGATTTGGCCGTAGCATTTTGCATGACTGCATAGCATCTACACTAAAACGCGTAACATTTCCACTGTGTGGAGCATTACGCCATTGTCAATCATATGCATATGAAACATGAGCTAGGTCGTTACCGTTCTTGTTTTGCAGGCGTTCCTCAGCAGAGTTGTTGTTCAGGATGATTCTTGAAGTCCCCAGCGAAGTTGTTTGTTCAGGATGATTCTTGAATTCCTCAGTGAGGTTTATTCGTCCAGAATGATTTCTGAATCCCCAAAGCAGATCTACTTGATAGTTCTCTAGAATCCCCAGCGGAGATGTGTCATCCCTGGCAGGTTTCAAATAGAGAAGTTGAAATTTCCCTTGAAGACTTGATGATTGAAGTCCGGCAGCAGTGCCAAACTCCCCCTGACTTACTGATGAAGTCCGACTGCGATGTTGAAGCAGTTCTCCTAGCTGACGCGGAGTTCCTGACGGCAAACGATTGTATATCCTTATTGGTTCATGATTGATTAAGGATTCTATTTCCGACTTACCGACGAAGTCCAGCTGACGCCCGAGAATTTCTTTGAATGCCCGACGACATAATTATAGAGATTGTTAAAAGTTCTTAATGACCCGATGGGTCCCGAGGAATTCTTCTGCCGCTGTGTCGCAGAATGCATGACGGCAACATCAACTATGTATCACCAGTTACCGTGTAACCAGTGGTCCCTTAATGACTTGAGAAAGAAGCTGCAATGAAATCTGATGCTCATCCTGACGGAGAGTTGGAATTAGTCGCTCACCAGCCAGCTGTCATGCAACCAGTGATCCCTTATTGACTTACTGATGAAGTCCGACGAAGATATTGTCGATGTTCCTAACGACCCGATGAGTCCATAGGTGACGATAAGGACTTCTTCTGCTGTGGCGCAGAATGCCCGACGGCAAAATCGACCATCCTTCACCAGTTACCGTGTAACCGATGATCCCTTGATGACTTGAGGATGTAGACCTACAGTGAAATCGGATGATCATCCTGACGAAGATTTGAGATCAAGCATTCACCAACAAGTTGCCGTGCAACTATCAAAATCAGCTATCCTTCACCAGTTACCGTGTAACCGGTGATCCCTTGATGACTTGAGGATGAAGTGCTACAGTGAAATCAGATACGTCAGATCAGTAATTCTCCAGCAAGTTTCCGTGCAACTATCATTTCAGTTTCCGAAGATCTGTCCCCATCTAAGTATCGTTTACTTGTGCGGTTGGCAAATTTACGGGTTTATTAGTATTCAAACGTCTTTTACCTTGATTCTCTGAGAGCCATTCGCTTCTCACCCAGTCAGGTCCAAGCCGTTTGAATAGGGGCAGTTGTTGCACCCCAAAATTTTTCTAACTTTTCTCTACCTAGCTTGCGTTTCATTGCATTCATTTTAGCATTTTCATTTGCATTGCATTGACATGTGTGCAGAAGATCAAGAGGTATGACTACCAACAAAGGGCTACACAAGGCTATGACGCTAGCTAAGAACCTTATTCAAGTATTCAAGGGTTGATATCCTCATCAATAAAGTTAAAGATCCTCAGAGAGAGTGTTTGGATATAAGAGTGTATGCCTCCTAACTTGAGGGTTGTGGGAAGTCATTTGATGATACTGAATCCATGGAGTTGGACTTGAAGCCTTGAGAGAGCTCATGAGGAGTATTGAAAATCATTTTGAAGCCTAGACAGGTCATTATGCAAAGGATAAGGAGCTACTACCAAGATTGGTGCAACTGGGGTTTCATCTGGGCAACCCTAGGTCAACAGTTGATTTGAAGAAGGTTGAGACCTAATTCCAAAGCCATGTGATCATGGATTGATGTCCTAAGATGCCCAAGGGATGATTCCAATGTCAAATTATCATTAATCAAGAGTCTGAGGAGTTCCTAGGCTAGGGTTGCTATGCTTGACAGTGTAAAATCCCCTGGTTTAGTGCCTAACTTCAAGACAACATAACTAAAGATGTGATTTGCATCTCACCTTGAACCCAACACGATTGTTGTAGAGCATGCTCATAGCTTTAATTTGAGTACTAGAAGTCCTTGATAGGGTTTATAGAACTCAAGTTATGAGCTAGACAAGTTACAGGTCATTAGAGGAATGTGAAATTGGAGCTTGAAAGTCAATCAACTTGCATGACACTTTTGCCCTAGAAGGATGATTCTCATGAACTTTTGGCTAACATGAATGTTGTTCCTTATCTTCTTAGCTTTCTAGAAAGTACTAGAAGTCCATGATTGGACTTGTAGAACTCAAGTTACAAGCTTTGCAAGACAAGGGTATTTTGGGAATTTGGAATTATAGGTCATTTGTGGATTATAGGGCAATTTCATCAACTTAGACACCTCAAATGGACTTTTGATCAACTTGAAAGTTGTTCAAAATGGTGTTATTTGTCCAACCATGACCCAAATTTTCATTGATATGGATTGAATATGGAAGTGAATGAAGGAATTTTCATGGAAGATAATTAAAAGGCATGAAAAGATGAAAATTCTAAAACAAGTCATTTTTGTGCAAAACTTGGCAAGTTTGTGCATTTTTTGAAGGTAAAAGGGATTTGGGGCACTTTGGCATTTGTAGAATTTTAAGATGAAGTTTGGTTCATGTCCATTTCAAGTATTGCTTAAGGTTGAAGTAACATAATCAATGTACACCATAGGATTGAATTGAGGATTCAATCTGGTCCATTCATATTCATGAGGTGTTATGCAAGCAATTTGGGTGAGAATGAAGCTGAAACAGAGTGGCAACCGTGGCTGTCATGAAGGAGTTTTGAAGAAAAATCAGAAAATTGGATTGGGTGAATTGGGCCAGATAATGATCCAAAACAATTCTATATATTGCCATGATGGATTTCAGAACAGGTTTAGTGATTGGAAGAGCTTGAATGAGGTAAGGAGCACTTGAAAAAGTTAGTTACAAAGTGAAAATCTTTTTTCATCTTAGAGGCCATTGCAGAGGGAATTGAAGCTCCAAAATTCTTCATCAAGCATCACTGAACGTTTCTGAGCAAGTTTGATCAAGAATTGGAGGTTGTGGCACTCTTTGTGGAAGCTCGAACCAGGTTTCTTTCTTTTCATTATTATGCTCTGATGAGAATGAATTGGGATAGAAATTGCATGTGGTTAGGTAGAGTATGAACCATAGATGGATTTAGGCAAGGTTTGGAAGCCATTGCTGAAGGTTCTTGATCAGTGATGAAATGTTTAGAGGTTCGGTTAGGGCTATATCTTGATGGATTTCAAGGATTGAACATGGATTCTTGATCAATGATGAGTGTAGAATAGATTGATAGAAAGAATTTGGCATTTGGCGATGATTTTCCAAAACACGTGTTTTCTGTTCATGTCCGTATCTGCGTGATCTTTGAAAGAATGAAAAAATGGAGAGTATCATGATGTTCCTTGTGAGGAGACGAGCGGATCTGGAGGTTTTCATAAGGTTTGGTGTTGTCTGATGACTTGGCTGCCGTGAACCCGTCGGAGAAGACGACCAGAGTCTTCTCCGGCCGCCCTGATTTTCCCCCCTTTCCTTCTTCAGTTCAAAGGTAGAAGATGAATCTTACACCATTGGATCGTATTTACTGACTTGACTTAGTATTAAGATCTGATGATTGTGGTTGAATCTTGCAAGTTGTTGACCTGGACCGTTGATGTGGCACGCTAATAGACATTGGATTGTAATAATTTTGGTATGTACGTCCCTGATTAGAGACTACCGTGTGCTGAAGTCAATGGAGAACACATGATTAGTTAGTGAAATGGTTCGTTTCATTAAAAGGGCTCTGAGCTACGTGTCACGCGCCTCTCCCTTGGATGAGTGGACTAGTCTCCAGATCCAATGGCCACGTTTTATTCTTGCCTTTTAATTGCTTTTTCTTATTTCTTTTAATGTTTTAATCAATTTTAATTCATTAAAAATAAAGATAATTGTCATAACAATGTGAAAAAAATCATGTTTGTTCCTTGGATTATTTCTGATTTTTGTATGCCATTTATTTGGAATTTTAGTTAATTTTCCATTTTTAGTTAATTTTTCCATTTTTATTGGATAATAAAAAAATGTAAAAATGACTAGTTTACTTTCTGATTTTTGTGCTATTTCTTGGATTGGAATTTAGTGCTGAAATTTTGCATGCTTGTTATAGACTCCTTGATAGGTTTGTGCAATTTTTCTTGTTTTTTTAGGTGATTCTAAGTTGAAGTTTGAGATAGGTTTTAGAGCTTTCCCTTTATGGATCCCTTTTAGTACACATTGAGATGTAGAAATTGTTTAGACCCCTTAGAGTTAGGTGTTGACCCTGAAATTTCTACTAGGATTCCCTAACACATGTAGGATCATCTAGGATTTTCCTTAGCATTTATAGAAGTGATCTTCTATTATTCCCCCATTTTACAAGTTGATTATGGTTTAGGTGACCCTAACTAGGATAACTTCATAGATTAGTCTTTTAAGTGAACATTAGTTAACTCTAAGTTTCAAATACCTTCTTGATAGAATAGAACTTAGGTAGATACCTCACTAATAACCTAGATTAGGCCTTGATAGAGCCTTTAATCCCTTTTAGTTTAGGTGATCCTTAACTGGTCCTTAGGGTTCCTCCTAAAGCCTCTTAGGAAGATGATTCTCCCAATGAATGGTAGAGTGCCATGGTGGATGCCTTTGGCATACACCATGCTTCCCTTCATTTCAATCTCCCATGAATGGTTGAGTGCCATGGTGGATGCCTTTGGCATACACCATGCTTCCCTTCATTTCTAATCTCCCATGAGTGGTTGAATATCATGGTGGATACCTTTGGTATACACCATGTATCACCTCATTTCTTGATTATTCATGATTGGTTGAACATCATGGTGGATACCTTTGGTATACACCATGCATCCCATCATCAATTCCATTCTTTAGGATAGGTGCCTTGTTTGATTACTTGTGGAATGAATTCCTTATTTGTCATAATTCCTTTCCTTTATTCATGATTGATTGGTGTGTTGCATTAGGGTAGCTCATGCTTAGGATAGTCTAAGTGTAGGTGCATGACTACGTTAAGAGGTTGAGTGGGTCTCCCTCTGCTTGCTTGCATTAAGGGTTGAGGTGATCCTCCCCTTGCTTGTGTGTTGTTTTTCTTTTTTCTATCTGATGTATTTGCATATAAAGGTTGAGGTGACCCTCCCTTTGCTTGTCTGTTTTTTGATTGTTTTCTTTGCTTGATTGCTTAGAGGTTGAGTGAGTCTCCCTCTGCTTGTATTGCTACATTGCATTTGCGTCTTTACTATTTTCTTTTCTGTTTATCTGCTTTACTGATGTTTAGCATGTGTTTTGTCTGTTGTCTGTTTCCCAATTCACATGATCCCCTAGGATTCTCACTTCCTTGTTTAAGGAAGTGATGATTAGACTTTAGGCTGAAGCCTTTGCATGATAACATCTAGGAGTTCCCTGTTTCAAACCTCACCCATAGGGCAAATTTGCATGACAACTGTTAGGACTTGATAGTTTCCCCTTAGTTGTGTCCTTTCTCCTTCTCATCTTCAAACAAATCAAAATACAGTAATAAAGGTTAATTGATATTGTACGTTACGATCCTTAAGCTACTTAGGAAATGGTTATTGGAGGGTTTCCTTCCAATAGTCAGGATGTTTAGTATGGTATCCTTTGGGTGACATGCGACGCATTCAGTCCTAGGTCATAGTCTCTAGTGCGATATGAATTGAAAACATCCATAAAAAACTTCTTCCATAAAAGACAAAAAACAAATATCAAATCTCTTTTTGCCCCTTGGGCCCTTAACTCGAGGAGACGTTTTCAAAAAAAGAGTGTCGTTAACTCTCAGTTCTATCGCAAACGGTAACGTACAAGCCTCCGACGAGCAAGTTGCATACACCAAACTGCTGGAACTGTTTGTTAACCCTACTCGGAAAAACAGATGAATCTAAATCCGTAATCCGTATTATCCCGAACTTCGTAAGCTCTGATCTCTCACACCTGTTGAGAGTACGTAGGCACAATACTGACGTATTGGCAAGCCACCTTCCCCCATCCGTTACCCGTAGTTAGCCGAACTACGTTGACTCTGGTTTCTCGTTCTCTGACGAGAATACGTAAGCACGAAGTGCGATGCTTTGCCGAGTCATTTTTCTTTTCTTTTCAGACCAGCCTTGATAGGTAAATAGTTAAACCAACCCGTCAGATAAACACAAAAAGCATGGATCCCGTTGAGTACAACGGACGTGAGGGGTGCTAATACCTTCCCCTTGCGTAACCGACTCCCGAACCCAGACATGGTTGCAATGACCTTGTCTTATACCTTTTCGTCAGGTTTTTCCGATCGTTTCCTTTCCCTTTCTGTGGGATAAATAACGAAAGGTGGCGACTCTTCTGTTTTGCCGGCACCTTATTTTCGTAGTAGCGACAGGGAGTACAATGGGGGGGGGGGGGTCAACTACAATCCTACTTTGGCTAAACGTCAATTTGGATTCACAATGAAGGACAAGCCTAACAACATCCTATTGTCTGGTTTCTTCTACCTTAACACCGAAGTAGAGGAAAGTTTAAAAAAACAGTATGATTGATGCTTGGAAGAACATCTGGAGAAAAACCAAATCTGACCTTAGGAAGAGGAATTATGTAGCCTTTGAGCCACTCACTCAGTGGGTCCAATCTAGAGCTCGTGATCTCAAGATGCCTTACCTTCCTGAGAAGAACACGTAGATTGTCATCGCGTCATCTTCTGCCATTCCTATTGAAAATATGGAAGAATACCAAGAGATTTTTGAAAGAACAAAGCTTGAGAGGGACACTTGGGAAGGCAAGTACCACACTCTTTATTCTGAGAAGATAGAATTATAGAGAGCTACAAGACAAAGATGAGTTGATTGGGTGGCTCGAAAGACAATTAAGTAGTGAAGATGTGGCGAAAGAGAATTTATTTTTCTCTAGTGTCAAACCTACACAGAGTACTCATGAGTATTCAAATATCCTACCAACTTCTGGCGCTTGGAAAGGAATAGTAGACAAGTTGGTGATGGAGAACATTATGTTGAAAAGACTGAAGGGGACACACAGATAGGATTCTTGTCAGACTTCCTAACCATAGAACCTAGTCTTCTCCTTTGATGTAGCCTCACGTTTCTTGTGTTATATTTCAAAAGTTGTAACTTTTCCCAATATAAATGGAACGAGGTTTTCGCTCTAATTATCTTCTTAGTTTTGTAAAGCCAGTTGCATCTAGCATCTTTGCATTGCATTCTGCATTTTGCTAACCATTCGAGGAATTCAAAAATCTTATTTTTTGGAGACATAGTGATGGATCAAAGAAACATGATTACATTCCCAAGCCTGAGGTTAGACAACCTAAGGATCTTAAGGAGCCTAGTAAGGAATCCTGTTACTTTTATAGCCAAGTATGGGGACTTGTTGTCTTTGTTGGATACACAAGTAAATGAGGAAATGTTGCAAGCCCTCTTAAAGTCTTACGACCCATTGTACCATTTCTTCACATTCCCAGACTTTCAATTGCTGCCAACATTGGAAGAATACTTCGAGCAACTGAAAATTCCTATAACTTTCACAGCTAACTATGAAAGGGAGAGAAAACCGAACAAAAGAGATGTTGTTGAAGCTCTTTACCTAGAACCCACTGGCCTTTCAGCCCAGTTGAATAATAGGGGTAAATTGACCGGAATGGAGGAAAAACCATTCATGGAGAAGGTTGAGTTATATTATGACCTTGGAGATTTAGGAATCTTTAAAGTTGTACTAGCTTTCTTGATTTACGGCTTATACCTGTTTCCCAGCAAACCTGAGTTCATCAGTTTGGAGGCCATCAAGCTAATTCTTGTCAGAAATCCAGCTCCCACTCTCTTGATTGATACCTATTACATCACTCATCGGTGGAAGGTGTACAATCTCGAGGAATTCTCCTGCTGCACGACACTCCTAAGCAAGTGGTTTATTTCACACTTACTTAGGAAATTCGCTCTATGGAACCTTGAAGACAGTGATACGTGGATTCGAAAGTTGTCTTCACTCTCTCATTGCGACATCAGCTGGTATGACCTGGCTCGCGGAGGAATATCCATGATACATAGCTGTAGGGAGTTCCCAAATATATCAACTACAACCCTATCTTAGCTCGTCGTCAGCTAGGATACCCCACTGAGAAAGAACCGGAGCCAGCCCCGCTAAAGACTTGTTTCTGTGAAAAGGATGCTTACTCGGATTTCGAGGCACAAATTATCTTTGCCTGGCGTCACCCCAACCTGCAAGGAATGACCGCCGTAGAAAATCCAAGTTGTCTCGTTTCAAAGGAGTATATGTTTTGGTCAAAGGTGATAGCATTGAAGATGTTCTATACTCACTCCTATGACATTACTCTAGAGCTAGAGGAACTCTTGTCTAGAGGAGTGTTAAAATTTTCTTTGGTAAAAGTCGAACCGGAAAATGCAGAACTTTGGGAGCTACTTCGTCAAAGCCAGAGGAAGACAAGGCTGCGGGAGGGAGAAGGGTCATCTTGTTAGAGGATCCTTAGCTATTAATTTCCTTTTATTGAACCCCAGGCTTATCGGAATATGTGATCTTTCATTTTTGTAAAATGTTTGTAAAAGTTTCATTTGTTAATGAAAACTTTATGTTGTAAAACTCGTTTTATTAAAGAAAATTTTGTTAAGTTTTCATCGCGTTGTTACGTGTTGATCCATTAATTTTGTTCGTAAACAAACTTTTTGTTTTCCTTGAATGTGTGGTGTTCATTTGCATCTGCATCCTGCATTTCATTTTGCATTTCATCTTGCATTTCATTGGTCCTCCGGCTCATCTTGTGTTCCTGTTGCTATCAGAATCACGCTGGATACCCATCGGTACAACACAAGCGCCCGCACTTAGAAGAGAATCGCAGATCAGGACCTAATAATTTATCAGATCAACAACGATGTCGAAGGGCTATGTGGTGATGTTAGCCAAATCATGGAATTCCTTCAGGTAATCAAGGAAAAAATGGACACACAAACTACAGTAGTATCTGAAATCAACACAACGACAACAAATCCTCCTCCATTAGTAACTTCAGCAACAGAACATCCTTTTGGCATTTCCAGGGACGTCATGCCTCCGTAGAGTGATGCTCAACAATTCAATCATCAGTCATATTCTAATCCACAAAGTGTTCCATTAATGACGGATTTCCAAAATCCAATTTACACTCAGGTCGGTGCTCTGGCACAGGTTCGACCAGTCTTTAACAATCATCAACAAATATTAGACGTACCCGACGGGTCTGAGGCTGAAGATGAAAAACATGAGAAACTACGGGTTGAAATGGACATAATGGCCAGAAGAATGAGGGCCATAGAAGGAAACAATATCTTTGGATCTGACACCAAGGATATGTGTTTGGTTTCGGGCTTGGTATTTCCTCCCAAGTTCGTAATTCCTACATTTGAAAAGTACGAAGGAGCAACCTGCCCAAAGGTTCACCTGATCATGTATTATCGACGTATGGCCCCACATATCGAGAATGAAAATTATTGGTACAATGCTTTCAAGACAGTCTTAAAGGTGCCTCTGCTAAATGGTACCTAAGTCTGGATCAGTCTAAAATCCACTGCTTCCAAGATTTGTCTGGCGCATTCATTCAATAGTATAAATACAACATGGATTTAGCGCCAGACCGTCGTCAGCTTCTCAGCATGACTCAGAAAAGCTCGGAATCCTTTAAAGAGTATGCGCAGAGATGGCGCAGGACCGCTGCCCAGGTGGAACCTCCCCTAACAGAAAAAGAGTTGGCTGATTGGTTCATGGATACCGTCAGACCCGAATTCTATGAAAGAATGATCAGCAGTATCACGACCAACTTTTCTGATATTGTGGCCGTCAGTGTAAAGGTTGAGGCTGGTTTGAAAAATGGCAAAGTGACGAGTTCGGCTAGCACTAGAATAATGAAAAAGCCACCGGGTAGCTTCCACAAGAAAAAGGAAGGAGAGACTAATGTTATAATGTACGACGATAGGGCTCAAAATAGAAGAAACTGCCCACAAAATCAATGGTTACCTCGTCTACAACCTCAACAAAGTTATCAGCAACAACAATATGTGGTTGCAGTCACGTTGGTGTTTCAACCTCGGCCAAACCCATAAAATTTTCAGCAACAGACGCCTAACTCCTATCAACAAAATCACAATCAGCAAGCACGACAACAACAAAGAGCACCGACTCCGAGGCCTGCTTTCTAGAACAAAAGGCCATGGATTCAGCCTATCCCCATGAGTTACACTGATTTGTATCCTCTAATGGCACAACAAGGCCTAATTCATACCAGGAAGTTGGGCTCCCCTCCAACGCCATTACCTCGTTGCTACAACCCGAACGCATGATGCGCATTCCATGAAAATGCTGCGGGGAACAATCTCGAGGGTTGCATAACACTCCAACATATTATGTGAGAATTGATTGAAAAGAAGATCCTCTTCTTTGAGGACAACCAACCTAACATGGAAAATTGTCCTTTGCCAAACCATGGTGGTGTCCACGTTGTAGAGGAAGATTCTAACATAAGATTAATTTCCAAGGTGTCTGAAGTCAAAACTCTGTTGGTCAAGTTGCATAGAAAATTGATAAAGGTGGGTATGATCAAAGGTTCCCATGAAAGCTGCAGTGATTGTCATCATAACCTACAAGGTTGTAACCTAGTGCAGAGAGATATTCAGTCAATGGTCGATGGAGGTTTGCTACAAATATGTGGGAAGAAGAAAAAAGAAAATGTCACGGTGAGTGAGCCAATATTCAATTTGCTAAAGAAATCTGAAAAGAGGCTAATATTCAATACTGTGAGTAGCAAGTCTACTTCTTTCGTTGCTGTTAGGCCTGTGTTCCACAATAACCTTACGCCAACCACGAACCAGCCGAAGCTAAGGTTTGATCCAAGGAGGGGATCGGGTCCTAATCCAAAATTTGTATCTTGGAAATACGACTACTCCTAGTACAACATGAAAGCCGGAAGAAAACAGGAGGACGTGACAAACATTTCCGGGGCAAGCAAAATGACCCGCAGTGGTTGTATATATCAACCTAGGGCAAATTTTACTGTTCCTCAAGCAGCTGCCGTTGTTCCCAAAGCAACCACTACCGCTCCTAAATCAACTGTTCCTAAGGAAGCCGCCTTCAAAGAGCCTATTATTGAAAAAACAAAAGGGAAAGAAGTCCCAAAGGAGGACGAGGAAGAATTTCTGAGAATAATTCACTGGAGCGATTATCGGGTAGTGGACCAACTCAACCAGACACCGTCCAAGATCTCCATTATGTTGTTACTGTTAAGCTCTCCCGCTCACCGACAAGCTCTATTGAAGATACTTGTAATACCCCAAATTTTGCTCCGGAATTGTTAGGTTCATTTTGCACGTTATCTCATTCTGCATTGCATTTTAACTAACCGCTAACCAGTTCGATCAGTCTGTTGGTTTTGCAGGAAAAATCACACTATGCGCTCTTTAACTTATGAAGGGCAAAAGGGCCATTGATTTGCAGCCTGCCAACAATTTATGAAGCTGAGTCGTCCTCAGGATTTCTTCAAGTGATTAGGTTTTTCATCTCCGAGTCATGTGGCTTATTTGAGGATAAGTTGAACGTTACGACAATTTTTGACGTCAGATTTCTTGCGCCACAGTACATTTTATTCTAGAGAAGAGATTTAGTCGTCAGACGAATTTCAGAAATGTTGTTTGATTCCAGAACTATATGGAGCTGAATGTGTTGAGATATCAGCGGGTTCGGTTTAAATCAGTGCGAGAATGTGCTTCGAGGAATTTATTGTGATAGACGCACGTTTTCCTGCTTTATGCCAACCAACGTTTGATTATAAAGGAACAATGGAATTTTGGGCCAAATTCACCGTTAATATTAGGCACGAGTTAATATGCAAGATGGTTTGTTTGAACTCGGTTACGTCAGATTTGAATCGTGCAATAGGATTAATTGCCGAGTTGGGAGTAAAAACGTCACAGCTTAATCGAATTAATCTCATTTGAGGAATTTAATCAGTTTGATTTAGGTGGATAAATATAATCGGAAGAAGTTAGTCACCTGAATTTAATCAGACCAGTTGGAATCAGAGGAATTTATTTTTGTGGATTTAAGCAGATGAACTGAGTGGGGCGAATTTATTCTTATGAATGTATCTGGAGGAATTTAATCAGGTAAATTCAATTATTTGGATTTATTTGTTTGAGCTTAATCTGATGGATTGTCTGGTGAATTAATCCAATAAATTTAGTTGGATAAATTTTAATTAACGGAATTTATTCGTTCAAGTTATCGGATGAGTTAGTTGGAAATTTTATCGGAGGATTTTACTCAGAGATTTTAATCGGAGCTTGGAATCGGAAATTGTAGTCGAGAAATGTGATTGGAAAAATAATTTGAATTTATTCAATTAAATTCTATATTATTACAATATTACATTTATTACAAAATTACAAAAAGAATTAAAATTACAAAATAAATTATTAATTCTTAAGAAGAGTCCTATTTTTTTCCTAAAGCCGTCTTCGAGTCCGATCTTTGATTCTCGACCTGCGACTTTTTCTTCAAACCTGTAAAATAACTCAACAGCTGAAATTGATTCAATTAATAAAAATTTGGTTTTGGTTGTAATTCGATATCCTCTGTTAATTGTCATCATCGGGTACGTCGGGAGGGTAACGGAATATTCCGTCGCCAACTCCCGACTTATTTTCCGACCCCGGAACAAGACCGGCAGTAATCTGTTTAAGGCAGCCAAGAGAGAGAAAAGTGGTTTTTAAAAGTGATTTTCAGGAAAAGCGGTTTTGAAAAAGCGCTTTTGAGAAAAGCACTTTTTCATGGAAAAATGGTTTTGCCGAGCAGGGCCTTAACAATATTTCTCAAAAATTCTGGACCCCGAAATGGATCAAACAGCAAAACGCAAGACCAAACGAATCCAACAATGAAGCCAAAACTTCAGCCAAAATAACAGCAACAAATTCCTCCACCAAGTCCGCAAGTTTCTGTTCCAAACAAAAATCAAAACAAATCAAACTTAAAAAATTTGTAACAGCCAGTCCCTAAAAACAACACGAATCCGCAAGTTGTTTCAATAACAACCAAAACGAATTAAACCGAAAAACATGAGCAATCCCAGGCCCAGAATGATGAAGAACAATCATAATATAAACATCAGAAGAAGAAAATCAGAGGAGGGCGTTCATGACAAAACAAAAAAAAGGGTCACGATCCGAAAAAGAAGAACAAGAGAGATTCATCAGACCCAAAAGATGGTCCCCCGTTCATCATCATAACCACCAAGCGACGACGCGTTCATCATAATGATGGGGATCATTAACATCAAAAGAGCATAGAACATCATCGTCAGTAAATCGCAAACTGCGGTCATCTTAGAGCAAGGAGAAAATCATCAACTTCATCATCATCATCATGTCAACGAGAAAAGGGCCACAACCAGACTCAGAGAGATCAAAGCTCTCATCATCGTCCTCATTCCAGAATCGCCTCAAACCCTAGAGAGAAAGGGTGAGCAATTCGTTTCTTTTCACGATTGATTTTTATTTTCAGGTTTCAAGGACGAAGAGAAAGAGGATGAGACATGCAAAGAAATAAGAGGAAGAAATTTCAATGAAGCTCAAGGCATGTAACAATGGTCGCCGGCCCCTTTGAAAGAAGAAGAGAGGTTTCAATGGAAAACCTAAAAACTGTTCAACAATGGTCGCCGGCCCCTCCCTTCTTTATTTATTTTTTTTATTTATTTATATTTTAGTTCATAATTAATGTTTTATCAAATTAAATTAGTAACATTTTTGCTAATTTAGAATTAGTAATTTTTTATAACTTATAGCTAGTAATTCTTTTTTTTTTATAATTTATAGTTAGTAACAAAATTTTGTAATTTTTAGTTAAGTTAATTCTTAATAACTTATAATTAAAAAATTGTTTTTAATAACTTGTATTAACAACAACCCATTTTTTTGATAATTTAATATTAAATTCATTTTTTACATTTTAATTAAAAACTCACATTAACCTTGAAAATTTGTATTATTAATGAAAAACAATCCATTTCATCACAATAAAATGAGAATCCCATTTTCTTTAAAATGAAAATAAAATGTTTTTTATAATTACTAACAATTGTTTTTAAAAAATTTAAATTAACCCTTATCTTCAAACATTAAAATTAATTATTCTTTTTTAAATAAAAATTCAAAAAATTAAGAATTTATGATCTGTCCGTTTAATTTTTGTCTGACCGTCATTTAAGTCTTGGTTGTATATGTTTACTATCGGTGATTCTTTTTCTGTATTTCATTCTTTCGGTTGTAATTATGCGAGGACATCGTCGCTTTCTATTCTGTCGTTATTTTTGCATTTTTTTATGGTTGTAATTTATGCGAGGCAATCGTCGCTTTATTTCATTGTTATTTCTTACTCTTTCTCATATTTCACTTCAGCCATGTAATCAATTATTCCTTTGCATCATTTACCGTTAAATCCTTCCGAAGAAATAGGTCTAGCCGTTTGACTGTCGCGTCAAGTCCTTACCTTTGACTCTTTCACCTTTCAAACCTAGAAACTCCGAGTCGCCGTACTCATATTTTTAGTCGTCCCGCCGTGGACCAAAATACCCTTTACCCTAGCTTTAGGTTAAGGAGTCGCCGTATTCTTTTTTAGGTTTCCCGCCGTGGAATACCTATTTTACCCTTCTCATTTCAATTCAACTATTTTCAACGTAGAAATAGGAGTCGCCGCACTCCACATAAGCGCTTCCCTAAGAACGCTTATTCCCTATTGAAACCTTGACCATAATCAAGAAGTTTCTAACCTCCCTTTCGAGGGGAACTATGATTACTCTGATTTCATCCGCTACCCAGGATACGTAGGTACAAGATGTGAATCTTACCGAGTAAACTTAGGACTAACCCCTTAGGTCTCTCTTTCACCTTTAACCGTTAGCATATACCCTAAAGCAAATAATCAAGCAAAATAGTAAACTTTAAAGAAGAGGTTCCTGTAGAGTACTACAGAAGTTTAGGGTGTTAATACCTTCCCTAAGCTTAACCAACCCCTTACCTAGATCTGTCCCCGCATTGTGTTTACGATGCAACATTAGGTTTTTCCTTCCTTTGACCTTTCCTTCGGATAAATCAAAGACCGGTTGTGAACTAAAGATGCGATTCAAATTAATTAATAATTTGATATCCTATTCTAATCGCAATAGAAAATGGCGACTTCACTGGGGATACTCCTATTTATTTGAGAGTTATCCCTATCTTGTTTATTTGCTATGCTATTTGCTTTATTATTTGTTTTCTTGTATATATATCCGTTGTACCTTACTTGGGGTATCCTTTGTTGTGAGATAAGTCCTACACCCTTACTTGAGTGCCATTATTATAGGAAGGTGATATATTCGACAAGGCTTATAGGGAGTCAGTCCCGACCAAGCTAACTTTAGAATCACCATTCAGTTGAGACCCTTCTGAAATTTAGTTCGGTTGAACGAGTATAGTCATGAAAACCCTTACTATTTTCGGCTAGGAGCCTATGATACTGAGGACCATAGTTACCTAACCCCACTTTGGCCTTATCTAGGACGTAGTGCGAGGACTTTGAGGGAGTATTCCCAAAATAGTTGCTACGCGATACTACACTCAAAAGAGGTTCTCTTAAGAACATTATTAACCATCGAGTCAGTCAGAAAATTGATAATATCCGAAAGATGGACTGATGACTTTGGGTACCTCTTTAGAACTTTGTTCTACAGGTACAATTAACCCTATAGTACCTACATTTTTGGGATGGGTAGACCTTAGCTCCACTCATGTTCCTCTAACCTAGGACCTTGGTTTGCTTGTGTGCTTTGCATCTTGTCTTGCATCACATTGCATTGCATTTGCATCTTTGTATGGTTCGTTGCATATCATATGTCTGTTCGGTAACTCATGTCCAGTTGTCTTTATCTTCCAGTGTACCTTTGAATCGTCAAGCTGATTCCTCGACACAGATATCAGACTAGAGCTAACTATAGACGCAAGATGTCAGAACAAGAGACATATAACACGGAAATCCGAATGTCTGAGCTCCCTTTGAGAATCCTCTCTATGACTACAATGCTACCAGTGCATCAAAAGTGAAGCTCCAGTCCGACTTCAGCAGACTATCTTCTTAAACGCCAGCTTTTCAGACAGGATATCTCACCTTTGTACTGATTTAGTCATTAGGCCTTTTGTTTCTCGTTCGCACTTTCCTTATTTTTATATTAGCTGTTTGCTTCAAATTATATTTGTACTTTTATGTTAATGAAATGAGCATTGCGACTTTTGATTCCAGTCATTTTGTCCGTTGTTTGCCTCTTTATGCTTTATCTTTCAAATATTTACTTCTTGTCCAATTTTTTTGATATGCAAAGATTGGAGGGAGGATGACGAAAACGTTAGACCCATAACTGCTGTCAGTATGCTTTCAATCAAACTTTGTTGACGATGTAAGTGTTGCACCCTAAAATTTGCCCAACCTTATTCACTTGGTTTATGTTTCATTATCATTAGCATTTGCATATAGAGTCATGTACATAGACTAACCATCTGCATAGCATAAGCATAGCAAGTCATTCAACAGGGGACCAATCATTATTCTCATCTCTAGAGGCCTATCAAGAGGTTATTATCCCAATTCAATCTCATTCAAGTCATCAGGAAAGAATTTGGAAGCAAAGAGCTCAGCAGATCAAGCCTTGAGTCCTTCTCCTAGCTGAGGGCATCTGAGGGTCCACAAGAGGGTTGTGAGCTGTGAAGTGAAAGCATGGAGAGTATCTAGACATTATGAGAGACTTAGAAAGTCATTTGGAGAAGGAGACAAGTCATTGATGAGAGCACAAGAGCTATAACTGAAGGCAGTCAACTAGGGTTTCATCTGGGTCAACCCTAGGTCAACCCTAGGTCAATTAACTGATTTAAAGGGCATTCAAGTCTATTGGAGAGATGTGGGGTTCATCATTGGACATATAAAAGAAGGATATGGAGATATGCCAAGGAGAATTCAAGAGAAATCAAGGAGAAGAGGAGTTTCTAAATTAGGGTTTCTGTGTAAAATCCCCTAGTTTAGGTCAAATTTCCAAGCAAGATAAGTCAAAATGCTAGCTTCAAATGGCTTCTTGGCCAACATGAAACTTGTAGAGGATCTCAAGACCTTTAATTTTAGTGGTGGAAGACATCAAGGAGATTTATAGAACTCAAGTTATGGTCCTTGCAAGTTACCGGTCATCTGAGGTATCTGAATTTTTGTCTGTGAAAGTGACTTGACTTCCAAGCAATTTTTACCCCTCAAGGAGATTTCAAATGAATTCTTGGTCAACATAAGAATTGTTCCTCATTGTCTTAGCTTTCTATAATGGTATAGCATGCCTTCATATGATGTGTGGAACTCAACTTATGGTCTTGGCAAGCAAAGGGTATTTTGGGCATTTGTGAATTACAGGTCATTTTAACCTATGTCCAAAACTCATACAAGGAGGCCTCAAATGGAAAAACTTACAACATCAAACTTGCTCCAAATGGGATTTTAAGTCTAGAAAGAAGGTCACAAATTGTTGGAAAAGCTCATAACATGAAGTTGCATGATTGGTCCAATTTTGAACTAAAATGGCTTATAATTTGAATAAAGTCAAAATGAAAAATGGTTTGGGAGATTTATAAGTCCAAATGGAGACTTCCAATATATTATTTTGAATGGAAAAGCAATTCTAAGAACAATGGTTCAAACACTTTTTTGAGTTTAGAAGGAAAAAAGAAAGATATTCATGGTTACTTGCATTTTAAGAAACATTTCAAAAATGGATCAAAGTTGGAAGGCAAGGGAATGTGAAAGATGGATCTAGAATGTTCATGTGAGCCCTATATATTCATGAAATGAAGATTGATCAAGGGTTGGACTCATTTTTTCACCAAGAATCTCCAAATTCTCTCATTCTTTTTCATTGAAGTTTCATTCCAATTCCTCAAATTCTTCACCAAATCATCATCAAAATCAACTTCATTATACTGTTTCATCATCATAGATCATAATTCAATTAAGAACAAGGTGTGATTACTCCATTTTCGAGCACTTCCATCATCAACATCAAAAGTGCAATTTCAAGTGGATAGCACAATTCAAGTCAAGAATCATTCAAGTGTTGCATACAGAAGCAAGAGCTTCACTCACTGATCAAGATCTGAGCATTGGTGTTGGTGGATTCACAAGTTTCCATAGCTGTTTTCAAGCTTTTGCACCAGGTGCGTTTTCATTCAAATAGCTTAATTCAGTTAGTTTAGCATAGATTTGTTAGTTTAGATATGATGTAGGATGTTAGTAGAATAATTAGGATGAATTTAGAGTGGTTTGGTGATGATGATTAGCAGGTTGTAGAAACTGTTAGGACCTAGAACTCTTAGGTTAGTGCATTATAATGTTAGGTTGTTAGCGCAGGTTAATCACCATTAGTTATAGATTAGATTAGTGCAAGTTTGATGGAGAATTGTGTGGGTGAGTTGCAGAGTATGTTCATGGTGACCAGAACTTGTAGGTATCGGGTTGAGTGATCTAGAGAATTTCAGATTGAACTCGTGCCATAGGATTATAGAGGGAGAGATCCTGAGCATTTTTCATGTTTACATCGTGTGGATTCATGACCTGTAGAGTGAGAACTGAGAGCTTGAATTTTGCTCGTGCATGGCTGCCATGGGAGAGGAAACCCTAATTCATTTGAACTGATGAGGAAGACGCAATCTTGTGCGTTCATTTCATGTGGACTTTTGACCTCAGAGAGTAATCCTAGGGCTGAGATTTAATTCTGATTTGGAGGGAAATGCTGTGGTGCCAAACGCACCGTTTCATTAATTGAAACGGGCGGGCCTGAATGTAATGTGTTATTCCCACCCCCAGTGCATAGGCCCATTGTCATTTTGAACGTGATTCTGTTTCTTTTCTCACCCCCCTGCGCTGTTTCTTCTTTTTTTATTATTGCTGAGTGTTTCTGGGCCTAATCCATCTTGCTGTTCACACCCCCTGTCTGCTTGGCCCAATGGAATATCAACTGGGCGTGGTTGCTGAATAAACCCCCCTCCCTTTATTTCATTATTTTTTCTTTTATATTCTTTAATTGTTTTTTATGCATTTTCATAAATTCATAATAAATACATAAAAAATCATTTTTAGTTCATTCTTTTTACATCATTTTCTTTAGGATGTGTAGAAAATTATAGAAAAATAAAATTGCATTTTTATTTTTATTTCATATTTTTTCTATATTTTCTAAATAAATGTCATTTTAAATAGTTCATTTCATGCATGATTTTACTAATTTTGGTTCTATTAATTGCTTTAATATTTTTTGTTCATTCTTTTTAGGGTGTTTAGATTAGATATTGAACTTGTAGATTCAATTTAGTTCCCATTTTTAGGAATTAATTTTAGGTGCTTAATATAGGCTTGAACAACATGAACAAATTAGGGTTTTTTAGGTGATGACTTAGGAAGTTTGATTTCATTTCCCTTAGGACTTAGGGTTTGACTAGATTAGTTATGGGACTATAGGGGCTATGGGTAGTTATTAGATCCCTTAGAAAAAGCTAGGATTCCCTTACTGCTATTAATACTGTCTGTATATCTGATTGACTGGTGTGGTGTGCCCTCTGGGGATTATTGCTTGCTTGTTTGGGTATTGGGGTTGTCTGGGGACTTAGGAGAGCTGAAGACTTGTGAAGATGAAGACCATTGGAGATCCAAAGATTGAAGATCAACTGCCAGAGTTGGAGAGGAGGTTCTTGCTAGCAGATGCTGAGGAGACTAGGGTTTAGGAGCTAGGCAGAGCTCTAGGGTAGAAAGTTTGTTTCTCAAACATGGATTGCCTTGTCTGCATCCATTCTTCTCTGTGATTCAGAGTCTCTCTAAGACACTCACCCCCTTCCTTTGGAAGGCTTGGTGATAGTATCTATGAGATAGAACTCTTGAGAGAAAATGTCTCTTGTGTTAGAAGCAGTCTGTTCACCACCCTTGGTAGTCAACTGATTGCTTAACACCCAATTCACTCTTGTGACTAATCCCTCATCCTGGAGGTTTGAGCTTGAAGAAAAGCCATTGCAGATGGAAGACTGATGATCAAAGCCCTTGCCTGAAGGCCATGAAGATGGAGATTGATGCTTGTTGAAGCCTGTAGCTGAGTGGAGATTACTTGAAGCCAGATGTTGATTCAGAGCTGCTGAAGCTGCTGATGCTGTTGTACTTCATTTCTGATGTATTGATTGGTTTTCTGGACTGTATTGTTTGCTGTTTACCCTGCTGGGTTGAAAGTGAAGCCTGTTCACTTTTGCCTATTGTTTTCTAGGTTCGAGGTTGAGTGGGACTCCCTTGCCTCGCTTGTATTGTTGCATCCATGCATTTTACTGCTTTACTGTATATATCTGTTATTGTTTCTGTTTCTGCCTATCCCGTAGGATCTCTGTTTCTCTCTGTGCAAGAGAGGAGCATGATAGACACTAGGTCTTAACCCATGCATGATAACATTAGGTTAGTTTGATTCCCTTCGCAACCGTAGGTTAGAGTTCTGTCTCTTTCTTTCTCAAAACAAACAGAAAAACACATAAAGATTTCAAACACAATAAAAGACACTTCTTTCGTAAAAGAATGTGAACTCATCAAAGCGTCATTTTTGTCCTCTTGGACTGCTAATCAAGAAACCCTTTTTCAGAAGGAGTAAAATCAACCAAGACAGACTTGTGTCGTACGTGGCCCGAACTACGTTTGCTCTGATCTTCCATGCTGTGTGGAAGTACGTAGGCATAGGATGCGATATCCTAGCGAGCAACCTTCCCCTCCTTTCCCGTAGGTAGGCGAACTACGTTGACTCTGATTTCTCGTTCCAGGCGAGAATACGTAGGCATAAAGTGCGATACTTTGCCGAGTCATTTTATTTTCATTCTCTTTTCTTTTTAACCCCTGACCTTTAGAGTAGATAGAATAACAATCCATACCCGAAAACAAGCGTGGATCCCGTCGAGTACGACGGACGTGAGGGGTGCTAATACCTTCCCCTTGCGTAACCGACTCCCGAATCCAGGTTTTGGTTGCGATGACCATACCTTTCCCGTGTTGTGCGAGGTTTACTCTGAGCGTTTCCTTTCCCTCCCGTGGGATAAATAACGCGCGGTGGCGACTCTTCTGTTCAGCCGGCGCCGATTTTCGCAGTAGCGACAGCTGGCGACTCTGCTGGGGACCCAACGTCCACTGGCTGCTAAGAACTGCGATGGTTCTTATGCATTTGGGATCCAACGTCCCTTGAGAGAGTCAATCCTAGCGCTTGTTTTCCCGTCGAGGATTTTGTATGGAGTTATTGTATATTTCTAACCTTGTATTTTCAGCTTTATGTATTGTTTATTATTGCTGTACCGGGGTGTGACGGGTGTTCTGATATTGAGAGATAAGCCGGACCTGGGCTTGAGTGCACCTAGAATTAGAGTAGAAATTAGTGGGCGCCCGCTTGCTTTGCTTGCTTTGGTGTCCCATGAAATCTACACTCAGACGAGGTTCCTCTGGTTGGCCTCCTGCCCCTTCCTTTGATTGGCGTGGGTTGCTGGTTAGTTGGATTGTCGACTCTGGGGACCGATCATTTGGAAGTTGGCTAAGTGAGGCCTCTTCAGGAATTGATGATGCCACTCCTTCTGGGAATCGTATCATCAACCCTGAAAGTCTGTGACGCCGACGACCGCATAGGATGCCGTACCTTGTGCCAGTTATAGGGCCACCCACCTGTGAGGGGATTCAGGGTTATGTAGGTAACTAGACCTTCAGACCACCGGTTATTTCTTGATCAGAGATTCTGGGTATTTATGGAGAGTTATAAGGTCTGTCAGAGACCGTTTGGAGATGTGTTTTGAGGTCTGTCAGAGACCAGTTGGAGAGTTCTGAGGTCTGCCAGAGACCAATTAGAGATGTGATTTGAGGTCTACCAGAGACCAGTTGGAGTTATGGTTTGAGGTCTGTCAGAGACCAGTGTTGGAGTTTTATTTTAGGTCTATTTGAGACCAGGGTTTGATGACTTCTGGATGGTCTATCTGAGACCTTTCTTGATTGGGTTCAGGCTATTCAGCTACAGCTTTGGTCCCTGTTGCATGTTACTTGCATTGCATTGCCTGCATATCCATTACCATTTGCATTTCACTAATGTGTGTCTGTGCTGCAGGTGCATTCGCATTTCCCTAGTTCTAGTGCCCGGACTTCTGAGTGTTTGATCATGACTAGCTTAAGGAGAACAATTGCTTACAAATTGCCTACGCCTGATATTGTTCCTCTACTTGGGTTGATCTCTCTTGCTGATGAGGGTGTTCGTAGGAGCTTCCGGATGAGTTATGGTAGACTACTGAGATTGGTGTGTAAACCTACAGAGGTAGAGTTAGATGGGCTGTATGCTTTGATGCAATTCTACGACCCTGCTTTGAGGTGCTTTACGTTCTCTGACTTTATTATGGGACCAACCCTGGAGGAATACGCTGAGTATGTTGAGCTGCCCGTGCAGAACCAGGTTCCATTCATTCATTATGGCGCCAAACCCAAGCTGGAGGAATTGGCAAAAGCCTTGCATATTGATGCATCTGAACTTGTGACTACTGTTTCCCGTGGAGTTCCAGGCTTCTCACTTCAGTTCTTAGTTGGTAAAGCCCAGGAGTACGCCAAGAGCGGGTGCTGGGTTGCTTTCAATGCTGTGTTGGCCTTGTGCATTTATGGCATAGTACTGTTCCCCAATATACCGGATTTTGTGGACTTTGATGCTTTCTACTTGTTTGCCGCTGGTAATCCTGTACCTACTTTACTCGGAGATTTCTACCACTCACTGCATTACAAGAATGAGAAGGGAAGAGGGAAGAATGTTCACCTGTGTGTGCCCTTGGTGAGTATGTGGTTTGAGAGTCACCTTCCTAAGAGAGGATCTGTTGCAGAGACTGCAGTCCCAGTTGGTTGGCCAGAGCGCCTGATGAGGCTATCGTCGGAAGATATGGAGTGGTTTGATCGAGACCTGTTGGGATCTGAGCTCATCTTCAGTTGTTCTGGGTACCCTAATGTGCCGTTGATAGGAAGAAAAGGGTTATCAATTACAACCCTTCTCTATTCATTCGCCAGTTCGGATATGCACTGAAAAATCCACCTCAGGAGGAAGAAGTACAGGAATCTCTGTACTTCACAGGGGATTTGAAGGGGGAGTTATTGGCCAAGTTGCAACATGCCTGGACGCGTATTAACCGCAAAGGGAAGCCACTGTTAGGTAAGAACGATTGTCAGGCCTATGCACCTTATAGAGTTTGGACTCAAGAGAGGGCTAGTCAGTTGAGGATGCCATTTCCAGATGCACCAATTCTTGTTCCCGTTCCGGTAGCAGAACCGACTACTGTTTCTAGAGAAGTCTATGAACAGGTTGTGAAGGAGAAAGAAGCCTTGATGAAGATTAACGAAGGGTTAGAGCAAGAGTTAGCCCAAGTACGCAGTGAGAAAAACAAGGCCGTATATGCTTTCCAACACCAGATCGAGCTGGTAAACAGGTTAGGAGCTGAGTTGACTGAGGAAAAGAAGAAGCGCGAACGTCTGGGGCAAGAGTTCAGAAGCTCCCATGACATGCTTGAATCCAAGAAGAAGGCGCTCGACGCAGCACACCGAGAGATATCCTCTTGCAATAAGACTTGGAATGCTACACTCACCAACAATAAGAAGAGGGAAGATAAGCTGAAGCAGCAAATTTCCGACCTCGAAGAGAAGTTGAAGTCTAGCATCAAGAAGTGTGAGGAGGAAGTGATGACCCGGTATAGTGTCCAGCATGCACTGAACAAGGCAATCAAATCCAGAGATGAAGCAGTGTCTCAGAAGCGAAAGTTAGAAGATTGCTTCGGAGAAGCAACATGGGAAGAAACTGCTGAAGACATACGCCGTGTCCTTAAGAGGAGAAACCAGCTTGTTGAAGGGCTGCTTGATCGACCAAGTCATCCGGAGACCAAGAAGTTGATAGAGGAGTACCAGACTTTTGGGAGGATTTGATCATTTCATGTAGTAACTTGTATGCTTTATTTGCATAGTGCTGACCATCACCAGGATTGTTGGTTGAGGTCATGCCTTCTTTGTATTCTCAGTGATATTGTACCCTGGGCTTATTGATTCTCTCAGCAATATATGAGGCTTTCTATGATTCAGCTCCGATATTCCTATTGTCAGCACTGTCACTGCACCGGCACCTTCGCACTAGAACTGGGGGAATGAACTTCCCTAATGCACAGACACATTGCATTGCATTCATATTCATATTGCATTACAGGTAATCTTTGAATGGTGTCTTATTTCCTGCTCTGTATCAGGTACCTTAACAGGATTGCAGATCAACATCCGCACCGCTATTCTACACGCTCCAATTGTCGGAAAATCATGGACCAAATACAGAACGAGATGCAGGATGTGCGCGAGAAGCTCGCCCTCTTCATGCATACTATGGAAGCTATAGCAAAAGGGCAGGAGAATTTGCAGGCCATGGTCCAGCCTCTGTTGGCTCGCAACGCTGGTCATGGTAATGAAGATCATCAATCTGTCCGGGTTGATACTGCTCATGGAGACGGCACTCCCACGCTAGTGGCTCCGCCCGTAGTCAATATACCCGCTGCTAATGTCAACAATGCTGCCGCTGCTGTGAATGGTAACGTCGGAGGGCGGAATGAAACTGCTGTCCATAATGTTGGGCTGGGTGATGTCAATTTGGGAGATAATCTAGGAGGCAATGGCTTTGTCAACGCTGGATTCGGATTCAACGATCAGGGATTCGATAATACTGGCAAGTATGGCTTTAATGCTCAAGGCTTTGGGCAAGATGGTTATGGTATGGTCAATCAGGGTTACGGAGGCTTTGGAAACGGAAACGGTGCTGGATTTATGGCTTTTGGTCCCGCTGGAGGTGTTCAAGGGTACGGCAACAGAGGCCGAGGTCCGGGGATGAATCAGATCAGAGCTGGACGTAATAATGCATATGATGGGTACGGGGCTGGAAACGGTATGTGGCAAGAGGATCAGCAGGAGGATGCCTTCTCTGGAGGAGGTTTTGAAGGGCCGATGGATGATTCCCAAAAGATAAGAATGCTGGAAGAGCAGATGAAGGGAGTCCTAAACCAAAGTGCTGTGGGTTTGGACATGGCAACCATGGGCTTGGTACCTGGCTTGAGGGTGCCAATTAAATTCAAAGCTCCTGCGTTCGACAAGTACAAAGGAGACACATGTCCGAAAGTGCATGTACGAGCTTATTACAGAAAGATGTCTGCATACTCAACTGATGAAAGAATGCTAATGCATTTCTTTCAGGATAGTCTGTCGGGTCCTTCCTTAGAGTGGTACATGGGGTTGGAGCCAACTGATATCAAGACTTGGAAGCAATTGGCGGAGGCATTTGTAGCCCATTACAAGTATAACAGCGACCTGGCGCCCAATCGGGTCCAGTTGGCCGGGCTTTCGCAGAAGAAGGGGGAGAGTTTTAAAGAGTACGCGCAAAGGTGGCGCGATATGGCTGCCAGGGTCCGTCCCCCGGTGGAAGATAAGGAAATGAATGATATGTTTGTCGGCACGTTCACCGGGCTGTTTCATGATATGCTGTTTCATACGTCTCTGGCCAGTTTTTCAGACCTGATTCTAATGGGAGAAAAGATTGAACGTAATATTAAGCAAGGAAAGTTCCAAGTCGAGGAATCAGCTGCATCTGGCAGTAATAGGAAAGCTTACGGTGGGCGCCATCAGGGCGAAGCTAGCGCAGTATTTGGAGGCCGAGGCCGAGGCCGAGGCAGGGGAAGAGGTCAATATCGTCAGCCGCAGCAGGTGTCGAGTGTTACTATTCCCTATCAGCAACAACCAATCCAGCAACAACAATCGATTCAGCAGCAACCAATGCCACAGCAGCAGCAGCCTCAGCAGGGGGCACAGCAAGCTCAGCGAAGATTCCAGGGTAGTAAGCCGAGAAGAGTGTTTGAGAAGCCTCCCTAAACATATGCCGATTTATTGCAGACGTTGTTGGGATTGAATCTGGTAGAGAAAAGAACTCTGGCACCGATAACGGGAGCTCCCCCGTTCGGCTATGATGCGAATAGGCACTGTGAGTTTCATTCTGGGGCCCCAGGTCACGATATAGAAGGTTGTCATGCTTTTAAGCACGTTGTGCAGGATCTTTTAGACAACAAGACTATCAACTTCGGAACGGCAGGTCCGAATATAGTCCAGAAACCCATGCCCAATCATGGGGCTAACGCCGTGCTGACTGAGGAAGGTCTGAATCTCATTATGAATGTTGAAGATTTAAAGACGCCTCTGAGCGAAATAAAGAGCCGACTGTTACAAGGAGGTGTTTACCCGGGATGTAACGAGTATTGCTTAGATTGTTGGACCCTAGCTGGGGGTGTGAGGATTTGAAGAAAGGCATCCAGGCCTTAATTGATGAAGGTATATTGCAGTTTGATCGAGCGGCAACTGACGAGCCTGCAGGGGGAGTAGTGGATAATCGGAGTGATGTGGCCACAGTGACGATTCCTCGGAAGACGATCACTATTGCAGCACCAGCTCAGCGACCACCGATCACCATAACTAAGGCCGGGCCAATCCCGTATGAGAACACGAAAGCAGTCCCATGGTCATATGGGTTAGAGGTGTATTGTGACGGGATAAAGATTGATGTCAACAAGCAGTCAGTGGAGATTGTGGATAATGTTGTTGGCTCAGGAGGCATGACAAGGAGTGGCAGGATCTTTATATCTCCTGAAGTGGAGGCTGAAAGACTAGCGAAAGGAAAAGGGAAAGTGGTTGAAAATGTTCCGGTACAAGCGAGTGAAAAAGAAGCAGCATCGAAGGATGTGGAAGAATTCATGCGCTTAATTCGGAAAAGTGATTATAAGATTGTGGAGCATCTGCAGCAGACACCGTCTAAGATATCCATCCTGTCATTGCTGTTATGTTCGGAAGCTCACAGAAACGCTTTGCTGAAAGTCTTGGACACTTCTTTTGTACCCCAGGATGTCTCTGTAAATCAGCTAGAAGGAGTATTGGCACATGTGAATGCGGGCCACAGTCTGGGTTTTACCGATTTTGACTTGACTCCGAAAGGGAGGGATCATAATATGGCATTACACGTATCTGTTGAGTGTAGAGGATCAGTAATGTCGCACGTATTGGTTGACACCGGATCATCTTTGAATGTGCTGCCCAAGAAGGCGATGATGAAGCTGGATGTTCGAGGGATTTTGTGTACACCCAGTGATTTGGTAGTCAGGGCGTTTGACGGCACGCGGAGAACAGTCTTCGGATCGATTACCTTGCCTCTGCAAGTGGGGCCGGAAGTGTTTGCAACAGAATTTTATATCATGGATATACAGCCTGCGTACAGCTACTTGCTTGGAAGACCCTGGATTCATGGGGCAGGGGCAGTCACGTCCACCCTGCATCAGAAGTTAAAGTATATGGTCGGAGACAGCGTAGTCACCGTGTGCGGAGAAGAAGACATCCTGGTCAGCCATCTATCTTCGTTTAAATATGTGGAAGTCGACGGGGAGATCCACGAGACACCATGCCAGGCATTCGAAGGTTTGCGCATCAAGGACAAAGGTCCCGGGCCGAGCAAAGTGCCAGAGATAGCTGTCTCATCGTATAAGGAAGCTCAAGCTCTAGTGGAAGTAGGAGAAGCCAAGGGCTAGGGCAAAGTGCTGGACATTCCTGTGAAAATGGACCGGTTCGGGCTGGGGTACCGACCGTCGTCATCAACTCCTTCCGTGGGGGCCCCCCATTTCAGAAAGTCAATCACCATCTCTGCCAGTGGAGTGTGTCATGAAACTGTCAATGCTGCTTCAGAGTCTGATGAAGGGGACAGCGACTGTGATATGGATGCCTGGATTCAGCCAAGCACGCCAGGACAAGGACTGTGCAACTGGTCTATTCAGGAGCTTGTTCCTGTGACTTTTAAACAGTAATGCTTTGCTTTATTAATTGTTGAATAATCTGATGTCTTGCCCGGGGCATCAGGATTTGCTTAGGGCTGTGTTGTTATAAACATTGCGTGTTAATCATTAAATAAATGGCGTTTTTTCATGTGCAAATACTGTAATCTTTGTCCTTCTTATTTTGTATTTTTCAATAAAATGGCAACGTGGTTATTCGCTTTATACGCATTTTGAAGCACTTAACCATTCCTTTTGCAGGATAACATTTTCAGATGACATCCTTGAACCACCTATGACTCGTCCCGACTTTGAGCGCCCAGTGTTTCAGGCTGAAGAAGAGGTTGTCGAAGATAGCGACATTCCTGAAGAACTGTCTTGGTTGGTGAAGCAAGAGGAAAGAGCCATTCTGCCTCACGACGAGGTTATCGAAATTATCAATTTGGGGTCGGAAGGGGTTGAGAAAAATATTCGTATCGGAGCCGCACTGCAGGGTGATATCAAGCGAAAACTGGTTGAAATGCTCCAAGAGTATAGTGATGTATTCGCTTGGTCATATGAAGATATGCCAGGGCTCGATACAGATATGGTTGTGCATCGCCTGCCACTGAAAGAAGATTGCCCGCCAGTCAAACAAAAACTTCGCAGAACTCGACCAGATATGGCAATGAAGATCAAAGAGGAAGTTCAGAAACAGTGGGACGCTGGTTTCCTGGCTGTGACGAAATATCCCTCATGGGTTGCTAACATCGTGCCAGTGCCAAAGAAAGATGGCAAGGTTCGGATGTGCGTGGATTATAGAGATTTGAATAAAGCAAGCCCAAAAGACGATTTTCCACTTCCTCATATCGACGTGTTAGTTGATAATACTGCTCAGTACTCCGTATTCTCCTTCATGGATGGCTTTTCAGGCTACAATCAAATTAAAATGGCGCCAGAGGATATGGAGAAGACTACCTTCATAACACCGTGGGGAACATTTTGCTACAAAGTGATGCCCTTTGGTTTGAAAAATGCTGGGGCAACATATCAGCGTGCGATGACGACTCTTTTTCATGACATGATGCATAAAGAGATCGAAGTTTATGTTGACGATATGATTGCCAAATCCCAGACGGAGGAAGAGCATCTGGTGAATCTGTTGAAGTTGTTTAAAAGACTTAGGAAGTTCAGGCTGAGGCTGAACCCTAATAAATGCACCTTCGGGGTGAGATCGGGTAAACTGCTGGGGTTTATCGTAAGCGAAAGAGGAATAGAGGTCGATCCTGCTAAAATAAAAGCGATTCAAGAAATGCCGACGCCTAAAACAGAGAAAGAGGTGCGCGGGTTTTTAGGGAGGTTGAACTACATTTCCCGGTTCATATCTCACCTAACTGCTACGTGTGAACCATTATTCAAGCTCTTGAAAAAAGATCAAGCTGTAACATGGAACGAAAATTGTCAAAAGGCGTTCGATAAAATAAAGAAGTATCTGCAGGAACCTCCTATTTTGATACCCCCAGTGGCAGGGAGACCCTTGATAATGTATTTGACGGTTCTTGAGGGAAGCATGGGTTGTGTTCTCGGTCAACACGACGAGACAGGGAGAAAAGAGCATGCAATCTATTACTTGAGTAAGAAATTTACAGACTGTGAATCTCGATACTCCATGCTGGAGAAAACTTGTTGCGCGCTAGCCTGGGCCGCCAAGCGTTTGAGGCAGTACATGCTGAATCATACAACCATGCTCATCTCGAAGATGGATCCTATCAAATATATATTCGAAAAGCAGGCGTTGTCAGGTAGAATTGCCCGTTGGCAGATGGTCTTGACTGAATATGACATCCAATACGTCTCGCAAAAGGCTATAAAGGGGAGTGTGCTGTCTGAGTATCTGGCGGAGCAGCCTATTGAAGAGTACCAATCGATGAGGTTTGATTTTCCTGACGAGGATATCATGTACCTCAAGATGAAAGATTGCGAAGAGCCGTTGCCAGACGAAGGACCAGAGTTGGGGTCCCAGTGGAAGATGATTTTTGATGGAGCCGTGAATGCTTACGGTAGCGGAATAGGGGCAATCATCACTACGCCGCACAGGTCGCACATCCCGTTTACTGCCCGATTGACCTTTGCCGTTACCAACAATGAGGCCGAATACGAAGCTTGTATAATGGGGCTTGAAGAAGCCATTGATTTGCGAATCAAACATCTAGACGTATACGGAGACTCAGCTCTGGTGGTGAATCAGATCAAAGGGGAATGGGAGACACGTCAGCCCAATTTGATACATTACATGAATTATGCAAGGAGATTGCTGCCTTTCTTTGACAAAGTTGAATTGCATCATGTGCCGCGGGCAGAAAATCAAATGGCTGACGCCCTTGCCACTTTGTCTTCCATGTACAAAGTCAATTTCTGGAACGAAGCTCCCCAAATCACTATCTCTCGGTTGGACAGGCCAGCCTATGTATTTGCTATTGATGAAGCGTCTGATGACCAACCGTGGTATTTTGATATCCGTAATTTCCTGAAGAATAAAGAGTATCCGGCTGGGGCATCCAGTCAAGATCAGAAGACTCTCAGGAGATTAGCGGGTAATTTCTACTTGAATCCGGATGGCGTCTTATACAGAAGGAACCACGACTTGGTGTTGTTGCGTTGTGTAGACGAGAAAGAGGCAAAGCTTCTTATGGAGGAAATTCACGAAGGTGCCTTTGGTACGCATGCTGGTGGGCATGCTATGACAAGAAAGCTGCTTAGGGCAGGTTACTTTTGGTTGACGATGGAAACTGATTGTTTCAAGTTCGCAAGGAAGTGCCACAAGTGCCAAATCTATGCTGACAAGATACACGTGCCTCCGAGCCCTCTAAATGTGATGTCATCTCCATGGCCATTCTCGATGTGGGGAATCGATATGATTGGAAAGATTGAGCCGACGGCTTCTAACGGGCACCGGTTCATCCTAGTAGCAATCGATTATTTCACCAAGTGGGTGGAAGCGGCGTCTTACGCAAATGTAACGAAGCAAGTGGTGGCTAGGTTCATCAAGAGAGATATCATTTGCCGATATGGGATCCCCGAGCGGATAATCACGGATAATGGTTCAAATCTGAACAACAAAATGATGAAGGAGCTCTGTCAGAATTTCAAGATCGAACATCACAACTCCTCCCCTTACCGACCCAAGATGAATGGCGCTGTCGAAGCGGCCAATAAGAATATCAAGAAAATTGTCCAGAAGATGGTGGTAACTTATAAAGATTGGCATGAAATGCTACCTTTCGCTTTGCACGGTTATCGTACGACGGTACGCACATCAACCGGGGCAACTCCGTTCTCGTTGGTATACGGAATGGAAGCGGTATTACCATTGGAAGTTGAGATCCCTTCTCTGAGGGTATTGCGAGACGTTCAGCTGGACGAGGCAGAATGGGTAACGAATAGATTGAACCAACTGAGTTTGATGGATGAGAAGAGGCTAGCTTCTCTGGCATATGGTCGTTTGTACCAAAGACGAATGAAGAAAGCGTACGACAAGAAGATACTTCCGCGAAGCTTTCAGACGGGCGACCTTGTGCTGAAAAGGATTCTCCCGCCGCAAGCAGATCACAGGGGCAAGTGGACCCCCAACTACGAAGGGTCATACGTTGTCAGTAAGGTCTTTTCAGGAGGAGCGTTGTTGTTGTCCACCATGGATGGAGAAGACTTTGCGTCACCTGTGAATTCGGACGCAGTTAAAAAATACTTTGCTTAAAACAGACCCGCTGGACAGAAAAAAAAGAGTCCAGGCAAAAATGGGGCATCCTGGCGAACCAAAAACAGAATGAAAGGTTCGGGCAAAAGTTAGGGATAAAATTGAAAAAAATGTACACCCGCGAAGTTGAAAACCTACACTGGGCGGCTTCGGCAAAAAAGGGTATCCCGGTGAACTGAAAACCCGTAAAGGGCGGTTCACGCAAAAGTTAGGGATTTGAAAAGCAAATGACTGCGGTCCGAATTTGATATTGCAATAAGCATCAATGCGGGAGAATATATTTGAGGAGCCAGTTATCGGATACAATCTCTTCAGAAGTGGGGATACCGGGAAAGCATTAGAGTCGGATGAGTCATAGGAGGATCATTTCGTGGTGTTCATCTGCACCCCGTTGCCGACATGTGTACAAAATTTAATTTGTCAAAATATTCATGTTTCTTGTGCATACTTATGTATTTGCTTTGCGTAGCTTCCTCATTTCAGGAGTTACATCCCGTGTACAAAAACTCCGCCCATTCAGGGGCCCAATCAATGAAAATACGTTATTCAGTACTTGATGCCTGTTCTTTACTGTTTTGTGCATGGTTAATGCCTAAGTTTGATGAAACTAGCATGAGTATAACATCACTGGCCCTTGCCAACAATTGTTAAAGCTTTGAATTAACTGAGTGTAACGTCACTAACCTGAATTGATTTGATTGCATAGGCTTGTCGTGTTTTATTTGTGTTGTTGCAGGTTTCATAACCATACGAGGAAGATGATCAAAAGATTGCGATAACGAAAGACTCAGTCTTCACGCAGGTCATGCATGTTCTTCTTGAAGAAGGATAGAATTTCCCAGCTAGCCGTAGCTTACTCAAAGGGAGCAGAAAAGTTATTCGTCCTCAACAGAGTTTGGCGATTCTAAGATCGTAAGGCTGTATTTAGACAGGTTCATCTTTCCCCGCAGGGTCAGGCACTCTCCCCCAGCGGAGCCAGTGGATTTTCCCCGAGAGAATCATCCCATCCCCAGCGGAGTTCTCTTTTCAGCAAGTGTTCTTTCCTTCCAGTGGAATTCGAAGATTATGACTCTCCCAAGTAGAGTTGATGGCGGGTCCTGTCATTTATTCTGTCAGGGATACTGTGTGATATCAGTTCACGTTCCAGCAGAAAGTCCGATCATACTATGCACATCTGCTTTTCCCCAGCAGAGTTATATTCCCCAGCAGGGGGTTACCTCAACAGGGTGTTTGGTTTGAGTTCCCAATTTCCCAGCAGGGTTGACTTCACCCTTCCAGCATTTATTTTGCTGGAATAATTCTGTAGCATCTGGCTATCCCCGGCGGAGTCGGCATTATCCTTCCAGCATTTATTTTGCTGAAGCAGTTCCTGTATTTTAGCAGTTCAGGTGGAGAGAGTTCTTGCTTAAATGAATTACCAAACACTCAAGATCTCGGCATGAGATATTCAATGATAATGTCAGTTTCGGCAGTATTCCCCACAAAGTCTGCAGGATAAGTTTCTCTTTGTCCCCAAGCAGAGTTACTTATGTCCCCGCCAGAGTTTCTGTTGAAGTTTCTCTAGTCCGATCAGCGGATTGTTTCCTTCAAAGTTGTTGTTACGTCAACATTAAAAGGTTTCATGAACCAGAATTTCAGAAGTGGCCTCCGGGCATCAGAACAGGCATCCGGTAGTTTGGTTTCCAGATATCCCCAGTAGAGTCCGCCTCAAAGTCGCTGTCACGTCAGTGCTAAGAAGTTTGTGGGTGAGGATCATTGGAGAACTAAGTCCTGACGTGGACAATTTATTCCTATATTGACGGGATTTCTTCAGAAGTGGGCGTCCTAACGTGGACAAGTTTATTTCCCTGGATTGGTGAGGTGTGTTAGTCCTATCGTGGGCAGATTCGGTTTTTCGAAATTAGTGGAATGGGAGGTCATGACGTTGGCAAAAGTGATTACTCTTTGTGTTGGTGTCCTGACGTGGACAGATCAGACCAGTGTGAGTCCTTACGTGGACTAGTCCTATTTCCTCAGCGGGTCGAAGACGCCTGAGTCCTAACGTGGACAAATCAAGACGAGATCCGTGTCCTGACGTGGACAAATCAAAGAAAGTGTTATTCCTAACGTGGAGAAGTGGGTCCTAACGTGGACGATGCAGTCCTTACACGGACATATCAGAAGTTGGATTCCTTACGTGGAAAGAAGTGATTCCTAACGTGGAAAGAGGAGAGTCCTTACGTGGACAGATTAAGATTGTGTTCCCGACGTGGAGAGATGGAGATTCCTTACGCGGAAAAGATGTAGTCCTTGCGCGGACGTATCAGAATAGGATTCCTTACGTGGAAATGACAGGATTCCTAACGTGGAAAAGATCAGAGTCCTTACGTGGACATATCAAGAGCCTCCCTTACGTGGAAGAAGAATGGTTTCCTTACGTGGAAAGACGAGTTTATTCCTTACGTGGAAGAGTTTAGTCCTGACGCGGACAGATCAAAGAAGATATTCCTAACGTGGAAGAAGAAAGAGATTATTCCTGACGTGGAAAAATTGGGGTCCTGACGTGGACAGATGCAAGAAAAGTTGAGTCCTGACGTGGACAGGTTCAGAAAAGTTGTTTTCCTTACGTGGAAAGATTGGAGTCCTGACGCGGACATGTCGAGTGATATTGGAGTCCTAACGTGGACAGATTGATATAGTTCTCCTTATGTGGAAAGAAGATTGCTTCCTGACGTGGAAAGATGAAAGGGTTAGTCCTGACGTGGACAGATACAAAAGAAATGATTCCTAACGTGGATGATGTTATTCCTAGCATGGACAAGTGTTACTCCTAACGTGGAAGAGTTTATTCCTAAACGTGGACGATTCAGTTTATGGAAGTGCAGACGAATTATCCCCAACGGAGTTGCCGAGATTTTTCTAGGATAACAGCAGGTGGAGTCCTAACGTGGACAGGTTTTAGTTGAGATTTCTTCGTATTGATGACGGACAGAGTCCTAACATGGACAAGCAAGCAATCTGTTATGACAGAATCCTTTTCAGAACGATGAAGACAATCCCCAGCACAGTCGCACGAGATCAGTGGGTTGCTGTAACAGTCAGATTCAGCTGATGAATGTCGTTCCCCAAGCAGGAGCGCAATTTAGTTTTGCGGTTGGCAAATTTCTGGTTTCACTAGTATTCAACCGTCTCGTACCGCGAATGTCTGAAGGCTCCGGGCTCTTCACCCAATCGGGTCCAAGTCGCTTGAATAGGGGCAGCTGTTGCACCCTAAAATTTGCCCAACCTTATTCACTTGGTTTATGTTTCATTATCATTAGCATTTGCATATAGAGTCATGTACATAGACTAACCATCTGCATAGCATAAGCATAGCAAGTCATTCAACAGGGGACCAATCATTATTCTCATCTCTAGAGGCCTATCAAGAGGTTATTATCCCAATTCAATCTCATTCAAGTCATCAGGAAAGAATTTGGAAGCAAAGAGCTCAGCAGATCAAGCCTTGAGTCCTTCTCCTAGCTGAGGGCATCTGAGGGTCCACAAGAGGGTTGTGAGCTGTGAAGTGAAAGCATGGAGAGTATCTAGACATTATGAGAGACTTAGAAAGTCATTTGGAGAAGGAGACAAGTCATTGATGAGAGCACAAGAGCTATAACTGAAGGCAGTCAACTAGGGTTTCATCTGGGTCAACCCTAGGTCAACCCTAGGTCAATTAACTGATTTAAAGGGCATTCAAGTCTATTGGAGAGATGTGGGGTTCATCATTGGACATATAAAAGAAGGATATGGAGATATGCCAAGGAGAATTCAAGAGAAATCAAGGAGAAGAGGAGTTTCTAAATTAGGGTTTCTGTGTAAAATCCCCTAGTTTAGGTCAAATTTCCAAGCAAGATAAGTCAAAATGCTAGCTTCAAATGGCTTCTTGGCCAACATGAAACTTGTAGAGGATCTCAAGACCTTTAATTTGAGTGGTGGAATACATCAAGGAGATTTATATAACTCAAGTTATGGTCCTTGCAAGTTACCGGTCATCTGAGGTATCTGAATTTTTGTCTGTGAAAGTGACTTGACTTCCAAGCAATTTTTACCCCTCAAGGAGATTTCAAATGAATTCTTGGTCAACATAAGAATTGTTCCTCATTGTCTTAGCTTTCTAGAATGGTATAGCATGCCTTCATATGATGTGTGGAACTCAACTTATGGTCTTGGCAAGCAAAGGGTATTTTGGGCATTTGTGAATTACAGGTCATTTTAACCTATGTCCAAAACTCATACAAGGAGGCCTCAAATGGAAAAACTTACAACATCAAACTTGCTCCAAATGGGATTTTAAGTCTAGAAAGAAGGTCACAAATTGTTGGAAAAGCTCATAACATGAAGTTGCATGATTGGTCCAATTTTGAACTAAAATGGCTTATAATTTGAATAAAGTCAAAATGAAAAATGGTTTGGGAGATTTATAAGTCCAAATGGAGACTTCCAATATATGATTTTGAATGGAAAAGCAATTCTAAGAACAATGGTTCAAACACTTTTTTGAGTTTAGAAGGAAAAAAGAAAGATATTCATGGTTACTTGCATTTTAAGAAACATTTCAAAAATGGATCAAAGTTGGAAGGCAAGGGAATGTGCAAGATGGATCTAGAATGTTCATGTGAGCCCTATATATTCATGAAATGAAGATTGATCAAGGGTTGGACTCATTTTTTCACCAAGAATCTCCAAATTCTCTCATTCTTTTTCATTGAAGTTTCATTCCAATTCCTCAAATTCTTCACCAAATCATCATCAAAATCAACTTCATTATACTGTTTCATCATCATAGATCATAATTCAATTAAGAACAAGGTGTGATTACTCCATTTTCGAGCACTTCCATCATCAACATCAAAAGTGCAATTTCAAGTGGATAGCACAATTCAAGTCAAGAATCATTCAAGTGTTGCATACAGAAGCAAGAGCTTCACTCACTGATCAAGATCTGAGCATTGGTGTTGGTGGATTCACAAGTTTCCATAGCTGTTTTCAAGCTTTTGCACCAGGTGCGTTTTCATTCAAACAGCTTAATTCAGTTAGTTTAGCATAGATTTGTTAGTTTAGATATGATGTAGGATGTTAGTAGAATAATTAGGATGAATTTGGAGTGGTTTGGTGATGATGATTAGCAGGTTGTAGAAACTGTTAGGACCTAGAACTCTTAGGTTAGTGCATTATAATGTTAGGTTGTTAGCGCAGGTTAATCACCATTAGTTATAGATTAGATTAGTGCAAGTTTGATGGAGAATTGTGTGGGTGAGTTGCAGAGTATGTTCATGGTGACCAGAACTTGTAGGTATCGGGTTGAGTGATCTAGTGAATTTCAGATTGAACTCGTGCCATAGGATTATAGAGGGAGAGATCCTGAGCATTTTTCATGTTTACATCGTGTGGATTCATGACCTGTAGAGTGAGAACTGAGAGCTTGAATTTTGCTCGTGCATGGCTGCCATGGGAGAGGAAACCCTAATTCATTTGAACTGATGAGGAAGACGCAATCTTGTGCGTTCATTTCATGTGGACTTTTGACCTCAGAGAGTAATCCTAGGGCTGAGATTTAATTCTGATTTGGAGGGAAATGCTGTGGTGCCAAACGCACCGTTTCATTAATTGAAACGGGCGGGCCTGAATGTAATGTGTTATTCCCACCCCCAGTGCATAGGCCCATTGTCATTTTGAACGTGATTCTGTTTCTTTTCTCACCCCCCTGCGTTGTTTCTTCTTTTTTTATTATTGCTGAGTGTTTCTGGGCCTAATCCATCTTGCTGTTCACACCCCCTGTCTGCTTGGCCCAATAGAATATCAACTGGGCGTGGTTGCTGAATAAACCCCCTCCCTTTATTTCATTATTTTTTCTTTTATATTCTTTAATTGTTTTTTATGCATTTTCATAAATTCATAATAAATACATAAAAAATCATTTTTAGTTCATTCTTTTTACATCATTTTCTTTAGGATGTGTAGAAAATTATAGAAAAATAAAATTGCATTTTTATTTTTATTTCATATTTTTTCTATATTTTCTAAATAAATGTCATTTTAAATAGTTCATTTCATGCATGATTTTACTAATTTTGGTTCTATTAATTGCTTTAATATTTTTTGTTCATTCTTTTTAGGGTGTTTAGATTAGATATTGAACTTGTAGATTCAATTTAGTTCCCATTTTTAGGAATTAATTTTAGGTGCTTAATATAGGCTTGAACAACATGAACAAATTAGGGTTTTTTAGGTGATGACTTAGGAAGTTTGATTTCATTTCCCTTAGGACTTAGGGTTTGACTAGATTAGTTATGGGACTATAGGGGCTATGGGTAGTTATTAGATCCCTTAGAAAAAGCTAGGATTCCCTTACTGCTATTAATACTGTCTGTATATCTGATTGACTGGTGTGGTGTGCCCTCTGGGGATTATTGCTTGCTTGTTTGGGTATTGGGGTTGTCTGGGGACTTAGGAGAGCTGAAGACTTGTGAAGATGAAGACCATTGGAGATCCAAAGATTGAAGATCAACTGCCAGAGTTGGAGAGGAGGTTCTTGCTAGCAGATGCTGAGGAGACTAGGGTTTAGGAGCTAGGCAGAGCTCTAGGGTAGAAAGTTTGTTTCTCAAACATGGATTGCCTTGTCTGCATCCATTCTTCTCTGTGATTCAGAGTCTCTCTAAGACACTCACCCCCTTCCTTTGGAAGGCTTGGTGATAGTATCTATGAGATAGAACTCTTGAGAGAAAATGTCTCTTGTGTTAGAAGCAGTCTGTTCACCACCCTTGGTAGTCAACTGATTGCTTAACACCCAATTCACTCTTGTGACTAATCCCTCATCCTGGAGGTTTGAGCTTGAAGAAAAGCCATTGCAGATGGAAGACTGATGATCAAAGCCCTTGCCTGAAGGCCATGAAGATGGAGATTGATGCTTGTTGAAGCCTGTAGCTGAGTGGAGATTACTTGAAGCCAGATGTTGATTCAGAGCTGCTGAACCTGCTGATGCTGTTGTACTTCATTTCTGATGTATTGATTGGTTTTCTGGACTGTATTGTTTGCTGTTTACCCTGCTGGGTTGAAAGTGAAGCTTGTTCACTTTTGCCTATTGTTTTCTAGGTTCGAGGTTGAGTGGGACTCCCTTGCCTCGCTTGTATTGTTGCATCCATGCATTTTACTGCTTTACTGTATATATCTGTTATTGTTTCTGTTTCTGCCTATCCCGTAGGATCTCTGTTTCTCTCTGTGTAAGAGAGGAGCATGATAGACACTAGGTCTTAACCCATGCATGATAACATTAGGTTAGTTTTATTCCCTTCGCAACCGTAGGTTAGAGTTCTGTCTCTTTCTTTCTCAAAACAAACAGAAAAACACATAAAGATTTCAAACACAATAAAAGACACTTCTTTCGTAAAAGAATGTGAACTCATCAAAGCGTCATTTTTGTCCTCTTGGACTGCTAATCAAGAAACCCTTTTTCAGAAGGAGTAAAATCAACCAAGACAGACTTGTGTCGTACGTGGCCCGAACTACGTTTGCTCTGATCTTCCATGCTGTGTGGAAGTACGTAGGCATAGGATGCGATATCCTAGCGAGCAACCTTCCCCTCCTTTCCCGTAGGTAGGCGAACTACGTTGACTCTGATTTCTCGTTCCAGGCGAGAATACGTAGGCATAAAGTGCGATACTTTGCCGAGTCATTTTATTTTCATTCTCTTTTCTTTTTAACCCCTGACCTTTAGAGTAGATAGAATAACAATCCATACCCGAAAACAAGCGTGGATCCCGTCGAGTACGACGGACGTGAGGGGTGCTAATACCTTCCCCTTGCGTAACCGACTCCCGAATCCAGGTTTTGGTTGCGATGACCATACCTTTCCCGTGTTGTGCGAGGTTTACTCTGAGCGTTTCCTTTCCCTCCCGTGGGATAAATAACGCGCGGTGGCGACTCTTCTGTTCAGCCGGCGCCGATTTTCGCAGTAGCGACAGTAAGGCATTGTTTCAATCCCCAAACACTGGAGAAATAAGGAAGTTATTCCCTTGTCACCCCCTTCGAGCCTAGAAGTTGGAGTTTCTTTCTTTATAAAAAAACCCGCAATCTTAACCTTAGGATGGGTAGTTCTAAGTTAACTTAGTTGCGTGTTCCTGCAATACACCTTTCATATAAAGGTCGCACTCGCAGTTTTCCTTCGCACACAGCAAGTAAGTGTCGAAGATGTTTTCCAATCCAAAAGCCGATGATGGTTCACCGTGATCATTAAGCTAAGCAGTCACTTTCTTTAAAAAAAATCAAAAGAAAAAGTCCGCTAAGTCAGAACCTATGAAGGAGACTTAGGCAAAACTGGGGCATCCCGCTGACTGTGTGCTTTAAAAGAAACAGTTCAGGCAAACGTTAGGGATAGTAAAAAGAGGAGGTCTTTAAATCCTTACCCTGAAAATCCTCAATGTCAAAACAACCAAATGTTATAGGGAAGTAGTGGCTTCCTTTTCATAGGTCCCTTGACTTCTGAACCATCATTGCTACCATCAGTGCAATTCCTAACCTATAGGAACCTGAATGCATAATGAGTTAACTAAGCGTAGGACTGAAGATTATCACGTAGATTGGGTGGGTACAAATAAATTTTGAGCCTTTACCCTTTGTTTCATTAAACCGTGAACCAGGCCACGTTACAACCCTCAAAAGACCTAATTGAAGCAAGGTTGCGTAAGCCGACTCCAAAAGATCTTTGTGAATCATTTATTTTGGCAGTACACCTTGTTTTTAAACTTTGAGCGTCTTGAACCACCGTGTTCTGACCAACGACTCATTTATTTTTCATCTTTCAAAAACAATTTTGATTTCAAAAGTTGCATGAACTTTGCATTACCATGTTTGTATGAATATTTTTGTTTGCAAACTGGATTTCCTCTAAGGAATTTTCAAACAATTGAGAAACTTGGTCGGTGATCCTATCAGGGGCAAGTTCCTTTTACATCCCGTCTAAGAATCAATTCAAGATTTATTCAAGGCAAGTCCTTCTCAGATTTGGTTTATCCAAAAGTTTTAAGACTCAGACTGGGGAAAACCTCCGAGGGTACAATAAAATAGTTATTTTCACAAATCATATAAGTTGAAGCATTACCAGCTCATATATAACAGACGACTTAATCTGGGGCAGTTTACTTGAAGGATCCCCAAGCGGCTTTTCATCCTTCCTACAAGGATCATCAACTTGATAAGTTTACCATTGCGGCAGAGATGCGTTTAGAAGCAACATCTTTGGTCCCCAAGCAGAATGTTAGTGATCTCCGTGTTGAGGAATCAGTCTTCCAGTCTTGTCATCTCACCACAAGAGTCGAGCCTTGTCATTGGCATTTGCGTTTGAATTTGATCATATATCATAACATTATTCATATACATATGCATAGCATGAGTGTTTCATCCTCATTTGAATTTCTCACGAGGTCGTGTTTTATCCATGTCTTACCTTGTGGTCGAAGTCCAACTTACTTGGCACCTACCAGATAGTTTTGTGTCGTGTCTATCTGATGTTCTTCCAGATATGACATTTTTCTTATCCGATTATTCTTCCAGATATGTCTGTTCCTTTTACGTCCAATACTATTCTCATATATTGTGTTTATACCTTTCATTCAAAGCCATTATTGGGTGTCTAGTACCTTTTTATCCAACTCCATCCTTGGATGTCATTTGTGTCTCTTTCTGATGTTTTTACAGAGTGAGTCTCTGTTCTGATGTTCTTCCAGAACTTATCTGATGGTTTTTCAGATATTCCTTTTGATTCTGATATTTTTCCAGAATTTATCCGATGCTTTCCCGGATTTGTTTCTCTTTCTGATGTTTTTCCAGAGTGAGTATTTGTTCTGATGTTCTTCCAGAATTTTTCTGATGGTTTTCCAGATATTCCTTTTGATTCTGATGTTTTCCAGAATTTATCTAATGTTTTCCTGGATTTATTTCTCTTTCTGATGTTTTTCCAGAGTGAGTCTCTGTTCTGATGTTCTTCCAAAACTTATTTGATGGTTTTCCAGATATTCCTTTGTGATTTTGACGGTTTTCCAGAAACTTATCCGATGTTTTTCGGATCTATTTCTCTCTCTGATGTTTTTCTAGACTGAGTCTTTGTTCTGATGTTCTTCCAGAACTTATATGATGGTTTTCCCGATAGTCCTGTTGATCCTGTTGTTTTCCCAGAATTTACCCGATGTTTTTTCGGATTTGTTTCTCTTCCTGATGTTTTTCCAGATTGAGTATGTGGTTCTGATGTTCTTCCAGAACCCCTTTGTTGCTTATCTGATGTTCTTCCAGATATGTCTTCAAACTTGTTCTGTACATTTATTGCTCTCCTAAATGTTTCAAATGTACCTTCAGAGACCTTGTCGTCATATCATGCTCTTATAGATTTTCTCATGTTGTTTCTTTGTCCCAGAATTTGTTTGATGTTTTTCCTAGTATCTCTGGTGTGTTTCAGAGTTCATTCGATGTTCTTCTGGATGTCCCTGAAATTTGTTTCTTTGTCCCAGAGTTTATTTGATGTTTTTCCGAGTGTCTCTGGTGTGTTTCAGAGTTCATTCGATGTTCTTCCGGATGTTTCTGATGTTTGTTTCTCCCTGTATATTTTCCGACGATTCCTGAAGATCCTGCTCGATCTCTTCATTTAAAGGAATGTCCCGAAAACTCCAGCATTTGTCGTTTACCTGATCCTACCGCTGTGTGGATCCTATATTACCTTGTCATCCTAGAATGTCAACCGGTCAGGCCTTAATCCGTTGCACAATTACTCTTGGATATTCCCCAGTGGAGGTTGTCTCGTTAGTGCCATCTCTATTGAGGATCCCATTCTTATCGTTTCATCCTAAAGTGACAGCTGGTCATGCTTGTACCAGCTGGCCATCGCTTTAGAATGCCCCAGTGTAGTGTTGTTTCCCTAGTGCATCGTATTCCCCAATTTAGTTCGTTCGTCGCGTCTGTCCCCTGTGTCGTCGTGTTATCTGCATCCTTGCATTTATCATTCCAGCATACGCATCATATTTGATTCATAACATTGTTAACATTATAGCTCATTTCGTTGTCCATAGCATTGCATATTGCGTCTACGGGCAAATTTTTTGGTTATCTGTATTTAAATCCCTTTCACCGCGACTCCTCGAGTCTCCGCTGCTCAAGTCATCCGGTGAAGCTATTTAAATAGGGGCAACTGTAATACCCTAAATTTTGCCCCAGAATTATTAGGTTCATTTCGCACGTCATCTCATTCTACATGGCATTTTAACTAACCACTAACCAGTTCGATCAATTTGTTGGTTTTGCAAGAAAAATCACATTATGCGCTCTTTAACTTATGAAGGGAAAAAGGGTCATTAATTTGCAGCCTGCCGATAATTTATGAAGCTGAGTCGTCCTTAGGATTTCTTCAAGTGATTAGGGATTTCATCTCCGAGTCATGTGGCTTATTTGAGGATGAGTTGAACGTTATGGCAGTTTTTGACGTCAGATTTTTTGCGCCACAATATTTTTTATTCCAGAGCAGAGATTTAGTCGTCAGACGGATTTCAAAAATGTTGTTTGATTCCGGAACTATATGGAGCTGAATGTGTTGAGATATCAGCGGGTTCGTTTTAAATCAGTGCGAGAATGTGCTTCGAGGAATTTATTGTGACAAACGCACGTTTCCCTGCTTTCTGCCAATCAACGTTTGATTTTAAAGGAACAGTGGAATTTTGGGCCATATTCACCGTTAATATCAGGCACAAGTTAATTTGCAAGATGGTTTGTTTGAACTCGGTTACACCAGATTTGAATCGTGCAAGAGGATTAATTGCCGAGTTCGGAGTAAGAACGTCACAACTTAATTGAATTAATCTCATTTGAGGAATTTAATCAATTTGATTTAGGTGGATAAATTTAATCAGAAGAAGTTAGTCACCTGAATTTAATCAGACCAGTTGGAATCAGAGGAATTTATTTGTGTGGATTTAAGCAGATGAACTAAGTGGGGTGAATTTATTCATATGAATGTATCTGGAGGAATTTAATAAGGTAAATTCAATTATTTGGATTTATTTGTTTGAGCTTAATATGATGGATTGTCTGGTGAATTAATCCAATAAATTTAGTCGGATAAATTTTAATTAACGGAATTTATTCGTTCAAGTTATCGGATGAGTTAGTTGGAAATTTTATCGGAGGATTTTACTCAGAGATTTTAATCGAAGCTTGAAATCAGAAATTGTAGTCGAGAAATGTGATTGGAAAAATAATTTGAATTTATTCAATTAAATTCTATATTATTACAATATTAAATTTGTTAATAAATTACAAAAAGAATTATAATTACAAAATAAATTATTAATTCTGAAGAAGAGTCCTATTTTTTCCTAAATCCGTCTTCGAGTCCGATCTTCGATTCTAGACCTGCGACTTTTTCTTCGAACCTGCAAAATAACTCAACAGCTAAAATTGATTCAATTAATAAAAATTTGGTTTTGGTTATATTCCGATACCCTCAGCTAATTGTCATCATCGAGTACGTCGGGAGGGTAACGAAATATTTCGTCGCGAACTCCCGACTTATTTTCCGACCCTGGCACAAGACCGACAGTAATCTATTTAAGGCAGCCAAGAGAGAGAAAAGTGATTTTTAAAAGTGATTTTCAGGAAACGCGGTTTTGAAAAAGCGCTTTTGAGAAAAGCACTTTTTCATGGAAAAATGGTTTTGCCGAACAGGGCCTTAACACCATTTCTCAAAAATTCTGGACCCTAAAATGGATCAAATAGCAAAATGCAAGACCAAACGGATCCAACAATCAAGCCAAAACTTCAGCCAAAATAACAACAACAAATTCCTCCAACAAGTCTGCAAGTTTCTGTTCCAAACAAAAATCAAAACAAATCAAACATAAAAAATTTGTAACAGCCAGTCCCTAAAAGCATCACGTATCCATAAGTTGTTTCAACAACAACCAAAAAGGATTAAACCGAAAAACATCAGCAAACCCAGGCCCAGAATGATGAAGAAGAATCATAATATAAATATCAAAAGAAGAAAATCAGAGGAGGGCGTTCATGACAGAACAAAAAAAAGGTCACGATCCGAAAAAGAAGAACAAGAGAGATTCATCAGACCCAAAAGGGGGTCCTCCGTTCATCATCATCAACACCAAGCGACGATGCATTCATCATCATGAAGGGGATCATTAACATCAAAAGAGCATAAAACATCATCATCAGTAAATCGCAAACGGCGTCCATCCCAGAGCGAGGAGAAAATTATCAACTTCATCATCATCGCGTCAATGAGAAAAGGGCCATAACCAGACTCAGAGAGATCAAAGCTCTCATCATCGTCCTCATTCCAGAATCGCTTCAAACCCCAGAGAGAAAGGGTGAGCAATTCGTTTCTTTTCACGATTGATTTTTATTTTCAGGTTTCAGGGACGAAGAGAAAGAGGACGAGACATGCAAAGAAAGAAGAGGAAGAAATTTCAATGAAGCTCAAGGCATGCAACAATGGTCGCCGACCCCTTTGAAAGAAAAAGAGAGGTTTCAATGGAAAACCTAAAAACCGTTCAGCAAAACGTGTCCCCCTCCCTTATTTATTTATTTTTTTCTTTTTTATTTGTATTTTAGTTCATAATTAATGTTTTATTAAATTAAATTAGTAACGTTTTTGGTAATTTAGAATTAGTAATTTTTTTATAACTTATAGCTAGTAATTCTTTTTTTTTATAATTTATAGTTAGTAACAAAATTTTGTAATTTTTAGTTAAGTTAATTCTTAATAACTTATAATTAAAAAATTGTTTTTAATAACTTGTATTAACAACAACCCATTTTTTTGATAATTTAATATTAAATTCATTTTTTACATTTTAATTAAAAACTCACATTAACCTTAAAAAAATTTATTATTAATGAAAAACAATCCATTTCATCACAATAAAATGAGAATCCCGTGTTCTGTAAAATGAAAATAAAATGTTTTTTATAATTACTAACAATTGTTTTTAAAAAATTTAAATTAACCCTTATCTTGAAACATTAAAATTAATTATTCTTTTTTTAAATAAAAATTCAAAAAATAAAGAATTCCTGATCTGGCCGTTTAATTTTCGTCTGACCGTCATTTAAGTCTTGGTTGTATCTGTTTACTAATCGGTGATACTTTTTCTGTATTTCATTCTTTCGGTTGTAATTATGCGAGGACATCGTCGCTTTCTTTTCTATCGTTATTTTTGCATTTTTTTTATGGTTGTAATTTATGTGAGGCAATCGTCACTTTATTCCGTTGTTATTTCTTACTCTTTCTCATATTTCAATTCTGCCATGTAATCAATTATTCCTTTGCATCATTTATCGTTAAATCCTTCCGAAGGAATAGGTCTAGCCGTTTGACTGCCACGTCAAGTCCTTACCTTTGACTCTTTCACCTTTCAAACCTAGAAACTCTGAGTTGCCGTACTCATATTTTTAGGCGTCCCGTAGTGGACCAAAATACCCTTTACCCTAGCTTTAGGTTTAGGAGTCTTCATACTCCGTTTTAGGTTTCCCGCCGTGGAATACCTATTTTACCATTCTCATTTCAATTCAACTATTTTCAGCGTAGAAATAGGATTCGCCGCGCTCTACGTAAGTGCTTCCTTAAGAACACTTATTCCCCATTGAAACCTTGACCACAATCAAGAAGTTTCTAACCTCCCTTTCGAGGGGAACTACGATTACTCTGATTTCATCCCCTACCCAGGATACGTAGGCACAAGATGCGAATCTTGCCGAGTAAACTTAGGACTAACCCTTAGGTCTCTCTTTCACCTTTAACCGTTAGCATATACCCTAAAGTAAATAATCAAGAAAAATAGTAAACTTTAAACAAGAATTTCCTGTAGAGTACTACAGAAGTTTAGGGTGCTAATACCTTCCCTAAGCTTAACCAACCTCTTACCTAGATCTCTCCCCGCATTGTGTTTACGATGCAAAATTAGGTTTTTCCTTCCTTTGACCTTTCCTTCGGATAAATCAAAGACCGGTTATGAACTAAAGATGCGATTCAAATTAATTAATAATTTGATATCCTATTCTAACCGCAACAATATTGACACAAGCCCATGTAACAAAAGACAACACTGTGGGGCAATTTGACTCCATCGTTGCTAACATCACAGCCTGCAATACGCTGAACTTCGACAATAATTACTTGACCACTGAGGATCACAAGAATAATCATTCCTTGCACGTGTCTATTAAGTGTGAAGAGGATACACTCAACATAGCACTTGTTGACACTGGGCCAGCCCTCAATGTAATTCCCAAAAGAACATTAGCCAAGTTGGCATACAAAGGAGCTGAGATGAGAGCCACATCTTTAATTGTGAAGGCTTTCAATAGGTCGAGTAGAACCGTAATAGGAGAGGTTTATTTGCTGATCATGGTGGGACCCCAGGTATTTGAAATCACCTTCTAAGTAATGGACATAAATCCGACATATAGCTGTCTGCTGGGAAGGCCGTGGATACATGTAGCGGGCGCTATCACATCCACATTACATCAAAAGATGAAGTTCATTACTGAGGATCAGTTGGTCGTAGTGCACGGCGAAGAGGATCTGATGTTGAGCAATCTATCCTCCTTCCGATACATTGAAGCTGATGAAGATGCATTAGAAATGGCTTTTCAAGCATTAGAGATTGCACATGTTGTGTTGATTGAGGATGTTGTTGTTACACACGGTCCATCTTTCGTCTATGCCCAGAGTATTAAAAATTCCATAAAGGAAGGTCTTCCACAAGGATGGGGAGAGGTAATCAAGGTCAACACTCGGGCGAAGAACGACCGACAAGGGTTGGGTTACAAACTAACTCTAGATGAAGAATTAGAAGCCAATGGTAAGCGTCTGAAGACCCTGTAGGAGATCTTCATAAGTGGTGGTGTTCAAGTTAACACTATCGAATAAGACGTTGAAATGAGCTGCATTAATGACCTGGTATTCCGAGGCAAAGCCGTTCTATACAGTTGGGAGGTCGTTGAAGTTCCCGTCTTGTTACCACTCTTCGAGTAATTTGTTTGTCTTGCTTGTTAGCATTTTCTCTATTTTAAGTCCATGGTCATGCCTGGGGTCAGTGGGTCATTTTGTATGGGACACACTTTTGCAATTAAAAAGATCAATTAATGAATGAGTGTTTTGTTAAACTCCCATTTTATTGTTCATTGTGTTTTATTGTTTTCACTTTTTTGTAGAATAGGAAAAATGAAAATCTTTTTTGAAAACCTAAAAAGAATTCATCATATGCATCTCTTTGTGTGTGTTTGATCATTTAAGCCTGTTAACACATGCAGAGAACCTCCATCACCTGCTAAATTTGATGATCATCCAGTTCCTTCTGACTTTAGTTCACATGTATTCCAAGCTAAAGACGAGAGTGATGAGGATTCTGAAATTCCTGAAGAACTGATGAAAATGATCGAGTACAAGGACGCATATCTTCAACCTTACAAAGAACATATTGATATTATCAACTTGGGCTCTGAAGAGGTAAAAAGAGAGGTCAAGATTTGGGCATCCCTAGGGGCAGAGGTTAAAGACAGATTGGTAATGCTTCTCAAAGAATATACAGATGTGTTTGCTTGGTCCTACCAAGATATGCCTGGATTGGACGCTGACATCGTGGTTCACAAGCTCCCTCTTAAACCTGAGTGTCCTCCGGTTAAGCAGAAGCTTCGAAGGTCCAGACCCGACATGGCTCTCAAAATCAGAGATGAGGTTAAAAAGCAGATTGACGCAGGTTTCCTGGCAGTTTCTAAATACCCTGAGTGGGTGGCCAACATTGTACGTGTACCCAAAAAGGATGGTAAATTCAGAATGTGTGTAGATTACAGGGATTTTAACAAAGCTAGTCCGAAGGACGATTTCCCTCTGCCATATATCGACACTTTGGTGGATAATACATCCAGCTTTGTAGTATTTTCATTTATGAATGGTTTCTCCAGCTATAACTAGATAAAAATGGACCTAACTGATATGGAAAGGACAACCTTCATCACACCCTAGGGCACTTATTATTATAAGGTTATGCCTTTTGGTTTGAAAAATGTTGGGGCCATGTATCAACGAGCCATGATGGCATTATTTCATGACATGATGCACCTAAAAATTGAGGTTTACATTGATGATATGATTGCCAAGTCTCAGAACAAAGAAGATCATATTGATCATCTGTTGAAGTTATATAAAAGACTCAGGAAATATCAATTGAGACTAAATCCTGCCAAATGTACCTTTGAAGTTAGATCTGGAAAACTATTCGGTTTCATTGTTAATCAACATGGAATCGAAGTGGATTTCGACAAGGTACAAGCCATCCAGGAGATTCCTGCACCACAAACTGAGAAAAAGATCAGAGGTTTCCTTGGAAGATTAAATTATATCTCCAGGTTCATCTCCAACTTGACTCCTACTTGCACGCCAATCTTTAAGTTGTTACGAAAAGATCAAGCGGTTGTATGGAATGAGAATTGTTAGTCGGCATTTGAAAAGATCAAAGGATACCTCCAAGAACCTCCAATATTGATCCCTCCTGTGCTTGGGAGACCTCTCTTCATGTACATGATTGTGCTCGAAGAGTCAATGGGTTGTGTCTTAGGCCAACCATATGAATCAGGGAAGAAAGAGCATGCAATCTACTACTGGAGCAAGAAGTTCACCGATTGTGAAAGTCATTACTCTCCATTAGAAAAATCTTGTTGCACGCTGGTTTGGGCGGCCAAACGTCTGAGACAGTACATGATTTGTCACACTACTCTATTGATATCCAAAATGGATCCAATAAAGTACCTATTCAAGAAACCTACTTAGACGAGAATACTTGCAAGATGGAACATGCTTTTTTTAGAGTATGACATTCAATAGGTTGTACAAAAGTCGATAAAAGGAAGTGTCTTGTCAGACTACCTTGCTGATCAACCTGTTAAAGATTATCAACCGCTCAAATTCGACTTCCCCAACGAAGATGTCATGTTTCTTTACAAAGCTAAAGAAGAACCCAATCTTGAAGAGGGTCTTGAACCTGGTTCCCATTGGAAAATGATGTTTGATAGTGCATCCAACAAAAGAGGTCATGGTATTGGTGCTGTTCTAGAAAATCCTACTGGTGGTTACACTGCTGACAGTGCAAGATTGTGCTTCACTTGCACGAACAACATAACTGAGTATGAAGCCTGCATCTTAGGTCTTGAAGCTGACATTAACCTTCGCATTAAGATTCTGTAAGTAATTGGTGACTCTGCCTTGGTAATTTATCAGCTCAAAGGCGAATGGGAGACCCGAGACGAAAAACTAGTTTCTTACAAAGACTACATTTTGGAGATGATAAAGTATTTTGACGAGATCACTTTCAGACATGTCCCGAGGTCTGAAAATCATATTGCTGATGCTTTAGCCATGCTAGCATCAATGTCGAAGGTTTAGTTTGTCAACAAAGCTCCCTTGATTAGCATTGAAAGAAAGACTGCTCCAGCATACGTCATGATGACCGAAGACGAGTTTGATGGAAAACCATGGTTCTATGATATCAAAAATTACCTTCAGAATCAAGAGTATCCAGTCGATGCGTCTAAAATTGATAAGAAAGTTGTGTGAATATTGTCATCCAAGTTCTTTATTAGAAATAATGTTCTGTATAAAAGAAATCACAACATGGTCTTACTCAGATGTGTTGACAAAAGAGAAGCATATAAAATCTTGAGGGATGGTTATTACTGGTTGACTTTGGAGACTGAATGTATCCTATTTTCCCAAAAATGTCATAAATTCCAAATTTACGCGGACAAGGTGCACGTGCCACCGCATTCTCTGAACGTGTTGACATTGCCTTGGCCGTTCTCAATCTGGGGCATTGATATGATTAGGGAAATTAAGCCTAAAGCATCTAACAGTCATCGATTTATACTAGTCGCCATCGACTATATCATCAAATGGGTAAAAGTTGCCTGCTATACGAATATAACAAAATAAGTGGTTGCCTAGTTCATCAAAAAGGAGATTATCTATCGTTACAGAATCCCTAACCAGATCATTATAGATAATGGGACAAATCTGAACAACAAAACAATGAAAGAGCTCTATGACAATTTCAAAATTAAACATCACATCTTTTCTCCTTACCGACCTAAGATGAATGACGCTGTTGAAGCTGCAAACAAAAACATCAAAAAGATTGTGTAGAAGATGGTAGTGACTTACAAAGATTGGTATTAAATTCTACCATTTGCTTTACACGGATATAGAACATATGTTCGCACTTCAACAGGGGCAACCCCCTTCTCCCTGGTCTACGGGATGGATGCAGTATTACCTATTGAAGTTAAGATACCTTCATTAAGGGTATTAATGGAAGCCAACCTCGAAGAACCTGAATGAGTGAAAGAAAGGTTCGATACTCTGAATCTCATTGATGAGAAGAGGATGACGACAATGTGTAACAATCAGCTCTACCAAAAGAGAATGAAGAGAGCCTTTGACAAAATATTTCAGGTCAAAGAATATAAAGAGGGTGAGTTGGTACTCAAGAAGATTCTACCAGTACATCGATACATGCATAAAAAGTGGATGCCAAACTACGATGGCCTATTCGTTGTGAAGACAGTCTTTTCTGGAGGCTCTCTGATCCATGCGACGATGGATGGAGAACAGTTCCCTCATCCCGTGAACTCAAATGCAATAAGAAATATTATGCCTAGAAAACCCGCTAAGTTGAAAACCTGGAAAGGCAACTTAGGAAAAAAAGGGGTCATCCTGATCGATCATAACCTACGAAGGAGATCATGGCAAAAATTAGGAATAAAACAAAAGAAAAGAAAAGTTCGTTAAGTCAAAAATCTGGAAAGGCGGCTTAGACAAAAATGAGCAACAAAGACATTTCACTACACCAGGAGTTATCACTACTGCAGAAGATCGTCAAAGAAGGGCTCGCTTTCCACTACTCTCATCAAAGGCAGCATTTCAGACCGACTCTTAGTTAGTTAGGACTGGATGATTGTTGGATTTTTGTAAACCTTTACCTATATTGCCATTTTTCCAAATTGTAATTGTTCCATGGGAGTTTGCCTTTTGCAAGTTTCCATCTTTGAATAAAATTGGATTTGGACCAATCTTTATTTATGATCTATTATGCTCTACCTTTTTTGTTATGCAAAACATCACTTATTCGTTAATAATGATTTTTGAAAGCAAAAGTTTTTGAAACAAAAAAATTGTCTTGGAGAAAGTTAATTAACAAGCAAGATGTAACTTTGATTGCGACATGACAATGTAAATTTAGACTCCTTTCATGAGGATAGAATGGTTGAAACCTTGGTACCATCATTTCATCAATATGACATTCTATAGATTCCTTTCCCCATGCCACCGCACTATGAAGTATTGATATCTCTGAATAGTTATCTTGCCAGTTATGTTGAAGTTGTGACCTCTCTCCAGCAAGACTGCAAGAACATGATTTGTGTCCTCTCCAAAAGATTAAGACCATTCTCCAAAGTTGGGATTCAATGTGATTCTTTTTGCCTACGGTGTGATAGATTGTTATCTATCTTTCATTGCTTTCCTCTGCGAGTTGTTCGACATTGCATTTGCATCATACCTTTAGCATATGCATTTTTCAGCATACCTCTCGTTTTGGTCTGTTCTGGCTGTAGCCTTTGTGATCCAGTCAGACGGTTTTCTTTTTCAAGAATCTGTCGGGTGTTCCTTCTCCAGTAGTTACTAGATATCTTCTTGAGATCCCTTGGTTGTTACCAAACTCCTTTACTTCAGACCTGTTGTCACGAGCTCACCCTTTGGTTTTTATTTGGCCTAAGTATTATTATGATAAATATTTATATCCCCGGAAAGTTCAGTAGTTACTGGCATAGTTTAAATCCAATGGTTATTGGTATCACTGTTTGGTCGTCACCATATCCTCTTGGAAGTCTAGTCGTTACTAGCAAATCCCCTCAAGCCCAGTAATGATTTGACTGGTTTTGTTTAAAGGCCAATTGATATTGGCATCTCCGTTTGTTGGTTATTTCCATTTGAAGCTCAATAATGTTTTGATTGGCGTTCTGCGTGAAAATTTACTATTACTGGTGTTGTGGATTAGGGTTGTCACCTTATCCCTAGTAAGTCTAGTAATATCTTGACTAGCATTGTTTAAAGTCCAATTGTTTTTGGCATCTCGGTTTTGGTCGTTACCGTATCCTTTTAAAAGACTAGTGGTTATTGGCAACATTCACCCAGTGAATCTCAGGACGATTGGTTGTTACCAACACTCCTAGTGCATCTTAAAATGTTTTGCTTGTCACCTACACCTCCAGTTAGTTTTTGAAGATCCTGTTCGAACTCTTCACTATAAGGAAATCCTCTGTGTTTTGTTTAATCCCCAGGGAAGGTTTTATTTCTCACTGGATCCCCCAGAAAGTCTAGTTGTTACCAACTCCCTTTTGATTTTGCTTGTCTGGTCGTCACCAGATTCCTTTATGGAGGCTAGCTGTGACTAACAATAGGTCGATCGTTAACCCCTATCTGATATACCAAACTTTAGTCGTTACTAATGTTGCAGCTTATCCTTAAGATTTGGCGTTTACCAGAATCTATCCCCCAGTCGATGTCCCATTTGTTAATCGAATCTGTTGGAATTCCAGTAGTTACTGGCATTGCTTAAAATCCAATTGTTATTGGTATTTCCGTTTTGGTCGTCACCAATCCCCAGAAAAGTCTAGTGGTTACTAGCATTGTTTAAAGGCCAATTGTAATTGGCAAATTTCATCCAACTCTTTTGTGTTCTTTGATTATTGGTTGTGACCAACATCTCCGCATGAAGTCTAGTCGTTACTAGAATTCCTTAGGAAGTCCAGTAGTCATGGCATTGTTTAAATCCCAATTGTTATTGGTGTTTCTGATTCGGTTGTCACCATTTTTATTGGAAAGACCAGTAATATTTTAACTAGCATTGTTTAAACTTCGATTGTTGATTAGTACCTTGATTTTGGTCGTTACCATATCCTTTGAAGGCCCAATGGTTATTGGCAATGTTCTTCTAAACTTGATCTTAGGATGGTTGGTTGTTACCAACATCCCCAGTGAACCCCTGGATATCCCCAACAAGTTTTGGAGGTCTAACGGTCACTAGCATCCTCGGTGGTTCTGGTCTTGTTTCTAGTCCTTTCCTGAAGATCCCATTCGAACTCTTCATTGCAAGGAAGATTCCATATGGTTTGTTCCCCAATAGGGACCGTGTCTTTTGTCTGTTGAATCTCCAGTTGGAGTTCGAGTATGTTGACTTTTGTTCCCCTGTGTGGTTTCCTAACCTTGTGTCCTCTGATGAATCTTCTAGTCGGGTATACATTTCACCAGTGGATTTTTTTTCCTAGTGGAGGTTTGTCTTCACCGTTGGAGTTTTTGTTTCCTGTCCCCTGTATGGAGGATCCCCGTAAAGTACCATCATTAATCATGTTTGAACTATTGGTTGGCATGCTTTGGATCTCTCCCATGCGTGTCTGTGTTCCTAGTGAGTGGTTACTCGTTGGTTTGTTCTTCTTTTTTCTTTTGCTCGTGTGTCATCATTTTCTTGCACTCAAGCATCATAAAGCATCATTTTTAGAATTCATCACATGATCAACATTTGTTCTTTTGCATACCATCGCATCTAAGGGACAAAATTTTCGGTTTGCTATATTTAAATATCTTTAACCATGATCTTATGGAGATTGTCATCTCTCATACCATCTGGTAAAGATATTTAAATAAGAGCAACTGTCATACCTCAAATTTTTACTGCTAGATTCCATTATCATTCTAGGTGCATCAATCATGTGTTATCTAATCTTAACCTTTTTCAAGTTAATCTTTGTCAAGGTGCAAATGAATTAGGATTTCACACTGTCAAAATCAAGAATCCTGTGGACTAGTCAGTCAAAGTTTAAGATTGATCTTATATAAATCAAGTATTCATATCATCAAGAGGCTCACATCTTGCCAAGAAAAATTTCTATTTGAGGTTGTTACCAAAAGAATAGGAGCAGTGCAGTGCAAAACCCTGATTAGGGTTTCCAGTAGAAAAAGTCAATTGAAGTTTGACTTTTGGTCTAAATGGGTTTCTAAATCTTGAATCATGGTTCATGGAACTCCTATGACTTATTAAAATCTCCTTAAGAAGTTTGAAAGGCTCAAAGAACCCAGAACACTAAGGATTGATCCGGAAGATTTCGGCCGTTCGGTTCGTTTGTCTGGAAAATCAACTCTTTGACTTTTAGGGTTTTGACCCTAAATTGAAGCAAGAAAGTTTTAAAAAATAATTTTTTTGCCTAAATAGTGAGTTTGGTGGAGATTTAATCAAGGATTTATGGATAACTTGCAAATCAAGAAACTAGGGTTCATGTAAAACCCTAATTTTAAGCCAACTTAAAATGATCATAACTTCCTAACCACGCATCCAAATGGAGTGGTTCAAAGCTTGTTGGTAAGCTCTTGAGGAGACCTACAAAATTTTCCTATGGGGTTGAGGTCCAAAAATTCATAGATTTTGAGTAATGAACTCATCAAGTTGTGAAGGATTTCCACACTTAGAAAATTTTCATATTTCTTTACTTGTAAGTCAACTTTTGCAACAAACTTCAAGTGGATTTTTGACATAGTTCCTTTTGAAATTTGAACTTTCTTAAAACATGAGTGTTGTCTATCATTTTTAGGGATTTTTAAAAAGTAAAAGAGAATTTTATCAACCTTTGTGGTTAGGGTGAATCGAAGAGGGCAAGTTGGGCATTTTTCATGTCACAAAACCAAGTTCAGCACTTGCATTTTGATGCATAAACCCCTAAAACCTCTTCTAGTCACTTGCTTAACTCATTCTTTGATGCTTAGGGACTTAATTGATGAGATTATAATCCACTTCCACGAGTAAAAGACCAAAATTGGATTAATGGAATTGTTTATTCATGCAAGTGGATGCAAGTGGCAAGGAGAGAGAAACTTTTTGCAAAATCTGTCACAATTCAGCTACTATGTCAGCTGCACTCTTTCTTTCACTTTAAGACCACTATTTTAATGGTATTGATGATGATGAAACACATAGAGAGGAGGCTCATGCTCAGAAAAGAGATCTCGAGTTGGATTTGCACATTTTCCCTCCAAAAAGGGCAAACTTGGCAAAATGATCCAATCTGCCCATACCACTTGCTCTCCAAGCTTGCCTATAAATAGGAAACTCTCCTCACATCCAAAATACACCAGATTGAGCTAAAAACCAGGCAAAATCTCTCTCATTCTTCAGATAACAACCTTCTTGCAAATTGTGAACCTTGTTCATTTGTAGCACAAAAATTGCCTTTGCATAAACTCTTCCAAAAATCATTCCAATCATCAAACACCTCCACCAACACTCAAAACACATCAAAAATGAATTATTAAAGTTGTTCAAACACTCACCTTCACAAGAAAATACCTCATTCAAAAAGTCAACTGTCAATCCGAAATAGTTTGACTTTCTGCATCTTTAAAGCCACAACTCTGTCCACTTCATTTCCAGATACTCTAACCCTTCAAGCACCTTAAATATAAGTTTTTTATGATATCCAAATAATTAGAACACTTATGTAACACCATTTCATAGGTTTGCCTTTGGAAGTTCTTGGTCATTCCTAGCAAAAACCACCATTCTGTAAAAGCAGCAACTTGGAGGGAGTTTGGACCACTTGAATAGCTTATTTGGAGCATCTTGAGGTTGTTTGAATCATCACATCTCAAATGGAATTCTTGCTTTGTGCATTTTCTTAAGGAGGCTACAAGAGGTAAGTACTCATAACTAGCCACTATTATAATTGTGCAAGTTTTTGATGTACATTGAGTTTGGACATGTTTAATATCTGTTATAGGTCATGTTTTCTTGTTTGCTAGCTTAGTTAAGGTTTCATTCCCATGTGCAACTTTGTCTTTCCATTTAAGCATAGGTTCTAGATGTTTGTAAACATCATTTACATGTTATATGTGTTATGTTGAATCACTCAAATGTTATTGAAATGTTGCATTTCTGGCTATCACAATGTTCTTGCTCAAACTTGGCATTTTGCCCACTTCATGTGCTATATGTGGTTTGAACTCCTCTCTTGATGTGTGATGTTTGTAAACATCATTTATATTTTCTATATGGTATGTTTGATCACTTGTTTGCTGTTGAAACCATGTACACGTGACTGTCAATATGTTCTTGCCCATAACTTGCCATTTTCAATGATGTCTTCGAATTTTCCAAATGATGCATGATCTTTTAAAAACACCACCACCATTGGATTCCTTGTGAAAAAATACACAATTTTATTTTTTGTTTCACTCAACTTAATTAAGTTTTGAGCAAGTTATGATTGCTTTTGCAAATCTGCCTAGACTAAGTTCTTGCTTTGCCTTGTTTTTGCCCTAGTATTGAACCCAATTTTCCAAAGTGCATAACTTCTTTGATTTTTATCATTTTGATGCCTTAATTTTTGAAAAATCTCTTTGATATGTCTAGTTTAATGTGTGAATAAAGAATTCAAGAATTGTTATTTTTGAAATACTTTGATTCATTTGAAAGACATGACCTTTTTATTAGGGTTTTTACTTGTTTTCATGAGTCTCTTTGACTTAGTACTTGATTTTTATTGAATTATTGATTTTGTATGAATCACTTTTGGATTTTAAACATGTTTATGTGTTTGAAAACATTTGGTTCTTTGCTTTACCTTTCTTATTCTTGCCTTTGTAAATGTATTAATAGGAGAACCATGCGTTTAAACTTTCTGCTGATTTGTGACATGCTTCTTGATGTTGTAACCTCTTGAACATGATCCCTTAACCTCTTATTACTTATTTATTTGTCTTGTCAGAACCATAACATGTTCAGGGTTTGATTCTTGCCTTTTTTTAATGCATGAATGTGAATGTATGACTTGGAACTACTCTATGAATCCTTGTATGTTTCTTGATGTTGTAACCTCATGAACATGATCCTCAACACCCCTTACCTTACCTTACTTTTTTATGTGTCTTGTTAGAAGCATAAAATGTTTAGTATTGATTCTTGATTTGAAATATACTATGAATTTTGTTTACCTTCCCTTACCTGAAATTTGAACCCATGCTTGATCTGTTGTCACTCTTCTTGCTTATCCATGATTGATTGTCATCAATATGCCTTGAAAATGATTAAATATTGTTACACTTATCTTTGTTTGATCTATATACCATGTTTAACTCAAGTTGTAACTTGTATGCATGAGTTTTGTTTGTTTACCATTGATGAACTTGTTGTTGTTACACATGTTTCATGCTTGCTCTTGTTGGTTTGTTACCTTTATAATCTTTGAACATTGTTATGTTAAGTGCAATACCTTGGTTGTTACCATGATTTTTTTATTTTAATTTGGTCATATCTCATTTCTACTTATCTTTTTCAAGATCGATTCATATGGGATGGAACTTGTTAGTTCCCATAAGGTTGTTTTGTTATAATTTTTGTTTCATGTTGATACATGCTTACCCTAATCTTTCTTGGTTGTTACCATGGCTTTGTATCTTTATCATATTTGAATGAATGCTTATGTGTGATTTAAATTCGTTAATTTACCCCCAAGTGATGGAACTTGTTAGTTCTCATCCAGTTGCCTTGTTTTCTCCCTTATTCCAAAGGAAAGTCTCTCTATTAACTTCACAGTCATAGATAGCTCATTACCTCTCCCTTTGACTTGGTTAAGTCATTAGGTCCTTTAACTTAGTTAAGTTAGAACCTATATCCATTAGACTTTTCTTTAAGTCTAAAAGACCTACCCCTTGTTAGGAGTATCCTTCAATTAGAACTTTAAGATAGAGTTTGTTAACTTTATGTAAGGATCATTGTCATGATTACTTACTCCCCTTTTGGCTTTTGCCAAAGTCAATTCCCTTGAGTGTTAAACTTAGATCTAGAAGAGTTTCATTAAACTCTATACAAAAACTGTTATGTTTGTTCCCCCTTGAAGCCTTGACCATAGTCAAATGTTCTTCATCCCTATTTAGGAGAACTACGGTTGCTCTGATTCCATCCCAGTCAAGATACGTAGGCATAAGATGTGATATCTTTGCGAGAAAACTTAGAATTATCCTTAGGTATTTACCTATAACTTTACCCTAACCTTGATCCCTATGACCTTAGAAAATAACTTAGATAACTTAGCATACATACACACAAGAGGTTCCTGTAGAGTACTACAGATGTCTAGGATGCGAAATACCTACCCTAGGCATAACCAACCCTTGATCCCCGAATCTTTAGCGTTGTTGTTACATCGCGCAAAAGGTTTTTCTTTCTTTAACCTTTCCTTTGAATAAATCAAATTTCGATGGTGAATTTCAATGAATTAAAATTCAAGTTAATCAATAGCTTGACATCTGATTCTCATTGCAACAGAAATGACGACTTCACTAGGGAATCCAATTCTTGAGGGTTTAGCCCACTTTGTGTGCTTATATGCTATATCTTTGTATGTTTGCCTATACTTGTATATTTGTGAATATAAAACTGTATTGTTTTGATTGGATCATTTGGGTGATATCTTGAGTGGTGAGATAAGTCCTAACCCGGACTTAAGTGTACATATGATAGGATGTGTTATGATCAATAGTTGACTGTTGGGAGTAGTCCTAACATGTTTGACATATGATGTAACCATGCTCAGTTGAGACCTCCTTGAGATGATTGATGGTGTATGAGTAGTCATGCATTTCATTAGTTGTTTCAACCTGAGAGTCCATGAAACTGAGGACCTTTAGTTACCCACTTATCCTGCTTGGCCTTTTTAGGACGTAGGGCGGAGACTATGAGGGAGTAGTCCTGAAATAGTTGTTATGCGATACCACACTCAAACGAGTCTATCCCGAGAATATTTTTGACCCACATGAGTAGTCATGTTGGTTGTTAATATCTAAGGGATTTATCTATGACTCTGGGAACTCTTGATAGAACTCGTTCTACAGGTACAATGAAAACCTTAGTACATGTCCTTTGGGAGGGTATACCCTGGCTTCATGCTTGTAAACCTAAACCTAGGATCTTTGCTTGTCAGCATTTGCATTTGTGCATCATGTATCTGTGAACACTTGTGTATGTGCTATATGGGCATCATATCATCATAACATCTCATTTTGTTGCACTGGTTTTGTAAAACTCGGTCATTTTCTTTTTGCGAAACCCTAGTTATCATGGATTTTAGGAAAGAAACACTAAGAAATATAACTTCAAGAAATTTGATACAATGGAGTTGAGAAAGCTAGGAACAATGGTATCTGAAGACTTTGGGAAAACATATGAGAAACTTATGAGTATTGTGAAGACTAGGATGGAAGAAGGGGTTCTCAGCACCTTGGTTCAGTTCTACGATCTGTTGTACCACTGTTTCACCTTCCCAAATTACCAGTTGATGCCGACATTAGAAGAATATTCTTACTTCATTAGAATTCCCGTGAAGGATAAGAAACCCTTCAGTGGTTTTGAGAAGCTACCCTCGGCAAAGGAAATTGCCGACACACTCCATCTAGAAGTATCTGAGGTCAAAGCCAATCATACTTCAAAGAATGGAGTCAAAGGTTTTGATTCTGCTTACTTATTGGGAAAGGCTACTTACCTTGCCAAGGAAGGTAGTATAGACGCATTCGAAGCGGTTTTGCCTCTACTAATATATGGTTTGGTGTTGATTCAATAGGTAGAAGAATTCGTCCATTCAACTGCCATCACCATATTCTTGAATGGTAACCCAGTACCCACCTTGTTAGGTGACACTTATCATTCCATTAATCGCAAGACTCTTCAAGGTAGAGGAACTATTAGCTGCTATGTACCCTTGGTATACAAATGGTTATTTAATCATCTACCAAGGACGGATGCTTTCAAAGAAAATCCTAATGATTGGAGATGGTCTCAAAGGATTATTTCTTTAACTCAAACAGATATTCATTGGTACGATCCCGCCTATGACCGAGGAGTCTACATTGTTAACTGTGGTTCTTTTTCGAATATACCACTCTTGGGAGTACAAGGGGGGATCAACTACAATTATGCTTTGGCTAGACGTCCACTTGGATTCCCAATGAAGGATAAGCCTAACAACATCCTATTGTCTGGTTTCTTCTACCTTAACACTGAAGCAGAGGAAAGTTTAAGAAACAGTACGATTGATGCTTGGAAGAACATTCGGAGAAAAACCAAAGCTGACCTTGTGAAGAGGAATTCTGTAGCCTTTGAGCCATTCACTCAATGGGTCGAATCTAGAGCTCGTGATCTCAAGATGCCTTACCTTCCTGAGAAGAACACGCAGATTGTCATCGCATCATCTTCTGCCATTCCTATTGAAAATATGGAAGAATACCTAGAGATTCTTGAAAGAACAAAGCTTGAGAGGGACACTTGGGAAGGCAAGTAACATACTCTTTATTCTGAGATGATATTATAGCAGAGAGAGCTATAGGACAAAATGATTTTATTAGGTGGCTCGAAAGTTGATTGAGTAGTGGAGATGTGACGAAAAAGAATTTATTTTTTTCTAGCGTCAAACCTACATAGAGTACTCATGAGTATTCGAATATCCCACCAAGTTATGGCGCTTGGAAAGGAATAGTAGACATGTTGGTGATGGAGAACATTATGTTGAAAAGACTAAAGAGGACACGCAGATAGGATTCTTGTCAGACTTCCTAACCATAGGACCTAGTCTTCTCCTTTGATGTAGCCTCGCGTTTCTTATGTTATATTTCAAAAGTTGTAACTTTTCCTAACATAAATGAAATGAGGGTTTTGCGCTAATCATCTTATGAGTTTTGTAAAGCCAGTTGCATCTAGCATCTTTGCATTGCATTCTGCATTTTGCTAACCATTCGAGGAATTAAAAAATCTTGTTTTTTGCAGACATAGTGATGGATCAAAGAAACATGACTACATTCCCAAGCCTGAGGTTGGACAACCTAAGGATCTTAAGGAGCCTAGTAAGAAATCCTGCTGCTTTTGTAGCCAAGTATGGGGAATTGTTATCTTTGCTGGATACACAAGTAAATGAGGAAATGTTGCAAGTCCTCGTAAAGTTTTACAACCCACTGTACCATTGCTTCGCATTCCCAGACTTTCAATTGCTTCCAACCTTGGAAGAATACTCCGAGCAACTGAAAATTCCTATGACTTTCACAGCTAACTATGGAAGTACGATGAACGTGTAGAGCAAAGGGCAGCATCTCGTGCCAATTCTTGTAGATCATAACCATCTTCTGCATAATCTTCTTGATATTCTTATTTGCTACCTCAACAACACCTTTTATCTTCAGACGATATGGAGAAGAGTTGTAATTCTCTCTGGGATTCTATAACGACAAATGATGTCCTTCTTTATAAACCGGACTACCACCTTCTTCGTGATATTTGCAAATGAGGCTGCTTCCACCCACTTCTTAAACAATCAGAATGAAGTGGTGCCCATTGGAAGCAGTCGACTCGATCTTCCCAATCATATCAATGCCCCATGTAGCAAAGGGCCAAGGAGATGGCAATACCTTTAGAGGTGTTGGTGGCACATGCACCTTATCAGCATAAATCTGGCATTTATGGCATTTTATGGCGTATTTGGAACAATCAAATTCCATAGTCATCCAATAATACCCAGCTCTCAACAATTTGTTAGCCATTGCATGCCCACCGACATGAGTAACAAAAGAACCCTCATAGACTTCTTCCGTCAACGGGTCTGCTTCGTGTTTGTCAACACATGGCAACAAAACCATGTTAAAATTTCTCTTGTACAACACATCATCCTTGTTCAAGTAAAAGTTATCGGCTAGCCTCCTTAGAGTCTTCTTATCTTTGCCAGATGCCTTAGATGGCTACTCTTGAGTCTTGAGAAAATTCTTGATATCAAAATAACAAGGCTTTCCATCTGATGCCTTTTCAACCGCAAACACAAAGGCATGTCTATCAAGACGCATCATGGTGATTGCTGGAGCTTCATTCTAGAAATTCACTCTATACATTGATGCCAATGTTGCCAAGGCATCTGCCATCTGATTCTCAGTCCTAGGCACACGATGGAACTCAACTATGTGGAAGAAAGGTAGCAGTCTCTAGCATAGTTCTTGTATGGCACCAAGTTGGCCTGACGAGTTTCCCATTCTCCTTTGATTTGATTAACAACTAGTGTTGAATCGCCATATATATCAAGATTCTTGATCCCCAAATCAATGGCCTCTTCTAAACCCATAATGCACGCTTCATACTCGACTTCATTATTGGTACAGACAAATGTTAATCGGGCAGTGAATGGTATGTGAGAACCGTGAGTAGTTGTAATGATCGCCCCGATTCCATTGCCATATGAGTTAACAACTCCATCGAAAACCAACTTCTACTGAGATCCAATATCAGGGCCCTCCTCAGGTAAAGGCTCACCGTAGTCCTTCATCTTCAGAAACATGATGTCTTCATCTGGAAATTCAAGCTTCATTGGCTGATAATCCTCAATTGGTTGTTTAGCAAGATATTCCGATAGAACACTTCCTTTAATGGATTTTTGGGAAACATACTGAATATCATACTCTGTTAAAACCATTTTCCATCGAGAAATTCTTCTGGAGAGTGCTTGCTTTTTAAACACGTACCTGATCAGATCCATCTTTGAAATCAACAGGGTTGTGTGGTTTAACATGTACTGTCTCAAACTCTTAGCAGCCCAAGCGAGTGCACAACATGTTTTTTCTAGAATCGAGTACCTTGACTCGCAATTAATGAATTTCTTACTCAGGTAGTAGATGGCATGCTCTTTTCTTCTTGTCTCGTCCTGTTGACCGAGCACACATCCCATTGAATTCTCAAGAACCATGAGATACATGATCAGAGGTCTCCCTGCTACTAGAGGCATGAGAATTGGAGGCTCCTGCAGATACTCGATTTTTTCAAATGCCTTCTGGAAATTTTCGTTCCACCTGACCGCTTGATCTTTTCTTAAAAATTTGAATATTGGCTCGCAAGTGGCTGTAAGATGAGATATGAACCTTGTAATGTAGTTCAACCTCCCTAGGAAACCACAAACCTCTTTTTCTATTCTCGGCTTAGGCATTTCTTGAATAGCTTTTATTTTGGCAGGATCTACCTTAATTTTCACTGGCAATGAACCCCATTAACTTTCCAGATCCCACCCCGAAGGTGCGCTTGTTAGGATTCAACCTCAGCTTGAATTTCCTTAGTCTTTCAAACAACTTCAGAAGATTGACCAAATGTCCTTCCTCCGTTTGTGACTTCGCAATCATGTCATCAAGATAAACCTCGATCTCTTGATGAATCATATCATGAAAGAGAGTCACTATCGCCTACTGATAAGTTTCCCCAACACTTTTCAATCCAAAGGGCATGTTATACCTAGAGAATCCATCCATGAAGGAAAAAAACAGAAAATTGAGCACTGTTATCAACCAACACGTTAATATAGGGGAGCAGGAAATCATCTTTTGAGCTCGCTCTATTCAGATCTTTGTGTTGCACCCTAATTTTGACCTTGGTTCGCCAGCCATACACATCATAGCATTTTCATCATTTGTGCATCATATCCATTAGTCATGTCATCTACCATGGTGCATAGATGTCTCTTACTTGTTGTTAAAGCTCAGATGTTGTAGGATTGAATCAAGGACTAGGAAACTTATCAGGTCAAAGGTCCTGATTACGGGGCTCACACTTCTTATCAAGAACGTTTTAAGGTGGGCTCAAGATGTGGATTTGTTTCTCATGGAGTTGATTCAAAATTTATGTGCATTTCTGAGGATTCAATTGCGGTCATATCTCAATAATGACTCAGGATTTGGTTCACTGTTAGTCGAGTTCAAGGCTTAATAAGTTTTGTCAGGGTTCAAAATTTGGTTGCTCCATTATTTGGTTTCATCCGTTAAGACTCTAGATCGAGTATCCTTGATTCTACTTTCTAAAGAATGGATTTAAGGCTCTAAGTTAGAACATGTGGAAAAGTGAAAATATTCTCAAGGTTTAGCTTTCAAGCATTTGTTCAAGAATGAAATAGATTATCCAAATTTTAAATTTTCCTTTTCAAAATTCAAGTTAATAGTCACCTTAAGAATTCCTTCAAGTCTTAAGTGCATGACTATTACAAATTCATCAAAGTTTCAATCATGTCATGTTTTTGAAGAGTACGAAGGCATTCATTTCAAATTCATCATGTTTTAAACGAGGCATTATGTTTGAAATTGTCATTTAGCTTTTGAGTTACATTATTAAGAGTTAAAGTGAATGAGGTCTCAAGTCAAGACACTCAGTCAAAATTTTCAAATCATTCGCAAATCAGGATTATGAGACAATACGAATTCTGTCCTATTCAAGTTTCCTTCCAATTTCCAAATTGATTTCATTTCCACTTAAATTCCAGTTTCGTTCAATTCATTTTTTTAAGCACACTTCCAAGTTTAATCAACCACCTCCCAACTTTCTTTAAGTCTCAAATTCCATGGAAGATTCCAAATTTCAATTCATTATTTTTCTATTTTGAGCTTTCGGTTATACATACGCGTCAAACTCAGTCCATGATTGTCAAACTTTACGTTTAAAATTCTAAATTCATTTCTAATACTTTCACCTTAAGGTTCCAATTTCACATTCCTGTTTTAATTTTATGTCCAAGATAAATTTCAATATTCTGCCCCAAAATTCAAGTCCCAAGGTTCAACAAAAATCAAGTCTACCGTTTACAAAGTCCTTTCCAAAATACATGTATGTGCCAAAGTTACAAGTTCATGGTACAAAGATAAATAATAAGCTGTTAACACATGCACTAGTCAATGCTTTTCAGTGTAAGCCAACCATCTACAAGTGTTGACGAATCTAGGAAAATACACGCACAGAATAAAACATTGCATACTCGAAGAGTGAGAGTTGATATTCAAGAAGCCGCTGATGCAAACCTTCAAACCCACGAGCAAGGCAACAATGCATCCAAGGCGTTGGCATCTCAATCATAATAGTTCCAGCCACAAAGCTTACGCTAATCAAAATTGAATTGAGACAATTCGTCGGTGATCACAACTATTGGCACTAAAATCATGGAATTATTGTTGATATTAGCACCCACTTAAGTAATTATTTTCAACCTCATCACCTCATGATCCTGAGCTTGTTGACTTCATGCTTTCAACTTAACGTTCGGAGGGAGTTTACAATGGTGGCGGTGTAGATGGAGCAGCAAACAGCCCAGTAAGCGGCATTGACGCTAGTGATTTGGCTGAATTGGTGAAGGCTTCCATAAAGTCTAATCATTCTTGACAGCCTATTTTTCAAAAAAATGATCACCAGTTTTCTTCCTTGTTCAGCCGCACCCTCAACCTCCTGTCCTCATGATTCGCGAACCTGTCAAACAAAACACATTTGAGGTTTATGACATGAACCCAGGGCACGGTGTATATCATAACATAAATGAAAACAACTAGAAGTGGGACCCCTTTTTGTTTGATTGCACTATTAGACAAAATTGAAAAAAAAACTCAGAGGTGGAGAACGACTTGTACGAAAAGCACCCTTCGGCAACGAGTTCTTAATTGTACGAATTTTCTACCTCACCAACTAAATAAAACCCTAATCGATCACCCTATATAATGGCACTATTCACGGAAAGAAGAGGAAGGAAGAAGTTTTACACCTAAAAACCCTAGACGCTCGCGAAACGATTTCGAAACCAAGAAGACAGAAGAAGGGATACGAAAGAAGTTTATTATCTGAATTTGGAGAGCGTCAAAGGTAAGTCATCCAACTTCGGATCTTTCTCGCGAATCTTGTTTGTATTAGCATTGCTTTTCTCTGTTGGGTTTGAATTAGATCTCATAGCTAGGGTTTTGGAAAGCTTTGGTTCGTTCTGTTTTAATGGCTTTTTTTTCTCTTCCGTCGAAAATCAAAAGGGGGAAAGTGAGTTTAGACAAGGGGTTTGGGTAGATGACTGTGTTTGTTTGGATTTGGGTTACCTCCACCGAAGATGGTGGTGGTTTCCGGTCGTGAACCATCTTCCCCGGGAGTTTTATTCGTTTTCCAGCGAGAGAGGGTTTTGGAGAGAGAAAGAGATGAAGCGTTGGGTTTGAGAAGGGAAGAAGAGAGAGACATAGTGATTTGATCTGAGCAAATTTCCAAGCGTTTTTAAGTTTTTATGGATTTGATGATGACTGCCCATCTGTCACCGTGTAGTCACACATGATTTCTAATGACGACACATGCCACCATCACGTTTAATCATCAGGATCATCACCCGTGTAGACTGCATGTCCATACTGTGAGCCGCACTCATCCCAACCCTTGGATCTCGAATGTGCATTGGATCTACGGTCCAGATTAGATCTGAGGATCGTGGCTGACTGAGGGTCCACGATGGACCCTCCCCACCCCTTTTAACTGCTTGGGCCTGGGGCAGTCTGCTAACTACACCCCCTAGTTGATTGTTTTAGCAGGCCCATTTTGTCTTATTTTTGTTTTTTTATTTATTATTATTAGCATTTATTTTTATTATTAGGAAATATTCATATATAAAATATCACTTGTTAATTACATTAGTTATTTTTATTATCAATTAGTTAATTTATTCATTTATTTTATTTTTATTTTTTATTATTACTATTATTATTGATTTGTAGAAAATAAATATAAAAAAATGATTTGTAATTATTAATTAAATTATTAGTTTATTTCATTTTATTTTAGAAGAAGTGTATATAAAAAAATGATTTATTAATTATATTTACTATTAATTAGTTAAATTATTAATTTATTTTCGTTTTATTTTTATTATTAGAAAATATGTATATAAAAAATAGTTTGTTAATTGTATTAAATAAATTTACTACTAGTAAATTAAATTATTAATTTATTAGTATCATTATAACTTGTTGAAATATGTATATAGAGAAAAATAATTTGTTGATTATGTCAAAATATTTTTTTTTATTAATTAGATAATTACTTTATTTATTTATTCTTTTTTTATAATGGTTAGAGAAAGACGTGCACATATATGATTTAGTTAATCATGGTAAATATAACTATTTATTATTAATTAATTAGTTTCATTAAAATGTTTTAATTAATAGTTTGGTGTTGTATAGTTTAGTTTAAAATTATGTAACTTCCGATTATTTATTACGGTCGCATTAATTTTGTTTTATGTTTTGGCTACACCGTGATCGTAGTTAACAAAGTTCTTACATACCCATTCAAGTTAATAATAATTTCTCGATCCAACGTCGAGCCGCTTTCGCCCTTGTAAGTCGAGTGCTTATGCCTCGCCATTGACCTTACCCTAGATCCTTATGATCTCATATACTTTAGTTCAATCGTTTTCGTTTCATGCGTAAACTTAAACCTCGATTACCGTTGAACGTTTTTATTAAAGCAAACTTAATATACTTAATCATATATGAACACAATTTCGATAAAGATGAAAAGGGAGTTGGAATCGAGTCTTTGATTCCTCTTCTCAATTGTTTGGACCCGAGAAGCATTTCTTAAGCTCGAACAATTGTCTTCTAATCCGATAAACGAAATCAAGTCTATTTTCTTAAACACTTAGATGAAAAAGAGAGCGAGTCAAGTCTTTGACTCACTTTCCCGATTACTTGGGCCCGAAAAGCCTTTCTTAAGCCTCGAGTAATTGTCATTCATAAGCCACGCTAATTATATTAAAACTATTTCATAATATAAGATGAAAAAGAGAGAGAGTCAAGTCTTTGACTCACTCTTCCGATTACTTGGGCCCAGGAGCCTTTCTTAAGTTTCGAGTAATCGTCATCCGATTAGCCTACTTAAACCATATTCAACTCTTTCATGATTAAGGTGGAAAAGAGAGAGAGTCAAGCCTTTGACTCACTTTCCCGATTATTTGGGCCCGAGAAGCCTTTCTTAAGCTTCGAGTAATCTCCATCCGATTAACTTACTCGAACCACATCCTATCCTTTCGCAATTAAGGTTGAAAAAGAGAGGGAGTCAAGTCTTTGACTCACTTTCTCGATTACTTGGGTCCGAGAAGCCTTTTTTAAGCTTGAGGTAATCGTCACCTCTAGCTAAGCATCTGATACATTAAACTTTCTTTCTCGCCCCCGTGCGATCAAAACCCTAAAACCTATTCATCTATTCTTTTCTCCAAACATAAACATCAACTCATAAATTCAACTTCTCGCTGTTGTGCGAACCGTCACACCTTTTCAAGAACGTGAGATATGGTGTGTTGAGACGACGCAAAATATTGCTTCGTCCGTAACCTATTTGAGTCGTGATAAGTGGTGTGTTTCCCATGAATGTCGATATATGGAAATCCATTCAAAGCGATGCAAGCGTCCTCTCCTCACCCGTTTAGATAAAGAAATATTTTTTGTCGAATACGACTAAGTATCTTTTGTTAAATCAAACCAACATCCGTATTCTGAACTACAGACGCTCTGATTTCCTATTCGTCAATGAGAATACGTAGGCACAAGAATGCAATGATCTTAGCGAGCATAATTCCACAACCTCCTCTTTATTCTCCCGTAGTCCCACGAACTACGGATGCTCTGATTCTTCACTTCTTTTGAGTGAAAATATGTAAGCACAAGGGCCCCAATCCTTGGTGAGCACTCTAACTTAAAACCACCCATTTCTTCTTAACAGTCTAAACCCTTTTACATTACCTTTACACCTTTTATCTTAGAAGAAAACAAACAAACTAAGCTAACATTTCTTACGAATCGAATCAAGAGGTTCCCTTTGAGTACAACGGACATGAGGGGTGCTAATACCTTCCCCTCAAGTAACTGACTCCCGAACCTAGAACTTGGTTGCGATGACCATGTTCTTTCCCTAAAGGTTTTGTCGATATTTTCCTTTCCCTCTTTGGGATAAATAAAGTTTGGTGACGACTCTGTTTTCCGCGACCATTTGCAAAGGATCGTGCTTTCTTCGAGGTACGACACTCTGTAGTTAACACACATCCTGGTCTTTCCATCTTTCTTAGGCACAAGAACAATGTTAGCGATAAACGCAAGGTAATTGGTGACAACAAGAAAACTAGCATTCAACTGCTTCTAAACTTCTTCTTTAATCTTGACTGCCATGTCCAACTTTGTCCATCTCAACTTCTGCTTAACTGGCAGAAGTTCCTCTAAGAGAGGCAACCGATGTACCACAATGTCTATATCCAGCCCGAGCATATCTCGGTAAGACCAATCGAAGATATCCTTATACTCACTGAGCATTTTAACCAATCTTCTCTTGACACTGTCTTCTAATACATCCCTAATTATGACTTCTTTCTTATCTTCTTCGGTACCCAGATTGATGACTTCAATATCCTTCTGATGAGGCATAATGACCATTTCCTCTTGCTTTAGAAGTCTGGCTAACTCTTCGGGTAGTTCACAGTCTTCATAAGTCTCTTCTTCAGCTTGATAAATGGGATTATAAAAGTCATACAAAGCCATAGCTGAATCTGAATCGATGGTATCTGAAAGAAAAGACCTGCATGATTGATATTTATGTTTATTATGAAATGCAGTTGTTGCAGTATGAATCGGATGTCAATCTATTGATTAACTTGAATCTTAATTCATTAAATTCACAACCGGACTTTGATTTATCCAAAGGAAAGGTTAAAGAAAGAAAGACCTTTTGTGCGATGTAACAACAACGCTAAGAGATTCGGGGATCAGGGGTTGGTTATGCTTAGGGTAGGTATTTCACATCCTAAACATTTGTAGTACTCTACAGGAACCTTTTGTATGTGTGTATGCTAAGTTACTTGCTATGGTTTAGGATCAAGGTTAGGGAAAAGCTCTAGGTAAAGCCTAGGGATAGAGCCTAGGGTTGATGTTTCTAAGTTTGCTCGCAAAGATATCGCATCTTCTGACTTCGTATCCTAACTAGGATAGAATCAGAGCAACCGTAGTTCTCCTCACTGAGGGTGGATGAACACTTGATTATGATCAAGGTTCAATGGGGAACAAACATAACAATGCTTGTATAGAGTTTAAAAAAACTCTTTATTCTAAGTTTTACACTCAAGGGGATTGACTTTGACAAAAGCGAAAGGGGAGTAAGTAATCATGACAGTGATCCTTACATAAAGTTGACAAACTCTAACCTAGGGTTCTAGTTGGAGAACACTCCTAGTAAAGGTGGGTCTTTTAGACTTAAGCAAAGTCTAATGGCTAGTAGGTTCTAACTTAACTAAGCTAGGGTTCAAAATTACTTAACAAAGTCAAAGGGAGGGTAAAGAGCTGTCTATGACCCTGGGGGTCAATAGAGAAACTTTCCTTTGGAATAGGAGAAAGATGAGCCAACTGGATGAGAACTAAAAAGTTCCACCACTTGGAGAAGACTTAACAAAGTCAAAGAAATAAACAAGAATATGTAACAGCATATAAACAATAGTCAAGATCAACATGAAGACATAGAGGTAACAACCATCAATGCAGGTAAAGAACATGTGTAACAACAACAAGTTCATCTTTAACATTCAAACAAGATTGATGCAAACAAGTTACAACTTGAGGAAAGCATGCTATGAGGATTACATGAGATCAAATGTAACAACATAAGACCATCTAAACATGTATTGATAATAATCAAACAAGCAAGAATAAAAGAAATCTTACAACAGTTCAAGTATTTGTTCATCACTTCATGGGGGAAAGTAAGAAAGTTTCATGGTAACAACCAAGTCAAAAATAAAACCTTAGCATGTTATGGTTATAACAAGATACATAAACAAGTAGAATGAGGCATGAAAAACATATTCAAGATGTTACAACATCAAGAATCATACTATGAATCACAAAGAAGTTCAAGGTATACCATTCATATTCAAGCATTCACAAAGGCAAGAAACAAACACTAAACATGTTATGGTTCTAATAAGACACATAAAAAAGTAGAATAAGGCATGATAAACATATTCAAGAGGTTATAACATCAAGAATCATGTAGGTTACATATGAAGTTCAACAAGCCATTTTCACATGTATGCATTCACAAAAGCAAGCATGAACATAGCAAGGAAATGAATCTAACAAATTTGAACATTTAAACATGTTAACAAATATATTTGAATTATACAATATAATCCTTATAAGAAACATTAAGGTACATGTTGAAAAAGTTCAAGAACACCATCGAAAAACCCTAAAAAACACATGTTATTCAAGTGGACCAAAGTATTTCTAGGATAATATTCCTTGACTTATTTCTTCACTCAATTAAAATATAGATGTTAAGGAAAATTTTTCAAAAAGAATGGAATCAATAGCATAAAAAATAAGCAAGTTATGATCATGGCAAGTTGGTGACTAAAAGGGCAAAACTGGGTCAAGGCAAGGTAAGGCAAAATTAGGTCATTAGCATGAAGAAGTGGAACTCAGTCAAAACTTAACCAAATGAGGTGAAACAAAAATTAAAATTGTGTATTTTTGAACAAGGAATTCAATGGTACAATTTTTTTCCATACCATGAACCCACAAGAAAACTCGATAGCATCATTGGTAGGGAAAATTTGGTGACAACCAAATGCAAGAACATGTGAACAACAATGTGTAGTGGTGTGCTTTGTGAAATAAGTGTAAAAACATCACATATACATCATATATAGAGGTTGGCACAAGAGAAATAAAGAAATGCACAAGCGGTTTGGCAGATTGGAATCAAAATGAAATATGTGACCAGGTTGGGCCTAGTATGTGACCTGAATTTTGACAGTGTAAAAAACACATATTTTGCTGCAATAAATGGTTCATACATGACACAAAATATACACAAAACATGTCTAAACAATGTTCAACTTAAAACCATGGCTAGAACTCAAGGTAGCATGAGATACAAGCTTGAGAAGCAAGAAAGCCAGAGATCTTACAAGCTTCTTGATAGTCTGCAAATGATCCAAGGATGATGAGAAAATGCTCAAAGTAACCTCCAGGCAAGCTAGTGGATTGAATGCCTTGATAGTGAAGGAAACACCAAAAAATTACAAATATTTCCAAAGCCAACTTGCCCAGATCTTGTTACAGAAGTGTGAATCACTTATGGATAGTTTGTATATGTCAAATTTGAGGTGTGAGCGGTCTTGGAACTCAAGGAAAGGCAATGGTTTGAAGGTTGCCCTTCAAAATGCAGAAAAGTCAACAAATGAGGTTTTGACAATTGACTTTTGGCTTGGATTGATTTCTGGTTAAAGTAAGGTATTGGAAAGCTCTAACACATCATTTTTAATGTGTTTGAAGTGTTGTTTGAGTTGGAGAATGTTTGGAAATGGTTTTGGAAGGGAAAATGCAAGGCAGATTTGGAAATGGTTTGAAACTTGATTCAAACTTGCAAGAGCTTGGTGATTGAGTGAGGGAGAGAGTTCAGCTGGTTTCTAGAAATTAATTGGTGTTCTTTTGATGTGATAATGCGGTTTTATTTATAGCAAGAGGTCTTGAAGAAGAGGCATGGGTAGAATGACTCAAAATGCTAATTTTGGCCTCTCAACTTGGAAATCTTTGTTCCAACCAATGCAAATCTCCATTTCTAACCTCAAGCCACTCTACTAAGAGCTTATCCATGCTCTATAGGTCATTTTCATCATGCTTGAGGGGATAGGAGGTGACTGGTTATAGCATAGTTGGTGGTTTGATGATGGCAGCCACCATTTTTCTCTTTCTTCACTATTCATTCTTGCAACCTGCATTAAACAAATGATTTTCTTCATTTCTTGTGCCAAGCTCGTGGGATATGATTCTGAACACTTCCTTTAGCATGTGAAGATCAGAAATGAGGCTTAACCCTTGATTAGAATTGATTTGGGAGGCTTTGGAATCAAGGCATCCATGCTGAACTAGTTTTGCAGTAATGAGTTTTTGCCGATTTGTGAGCTTTGGTTCTCTCTAACCATGAGGAGTTATGGAACCCAATTATACTTTTTATAAATCACTCATTAGGTACTAAAACATTTATATTTGATTTAGGAACTCATTCCACTTGAAACTAGGTCAAAACCCCTTGTGAAGATGCTAAATTCTTGACTTACAAGTCAAGAAACCTCAAAATTTCTAAGTGTTTAAAATCCTTCAGAATTTGATGGATTCATAGCTCAAAATCCATTCATTTTTTGCTCAAGGGTCAGTTGGACAATTTTGTAAGGATCCTTAAGATATTTCCAACAAGCTTTGAACCACTCCATTTGGATGTGTGGTTAGGAAGTTATGATCATTTGAAGTTTGATCAAAATTAGGATTTTTTCACTTTACCCCTGTTTCTTGATTTGCAAGTTATCTATCAATTCTTGATTAAATATCCACAAAACCTCATAATTAGATGTTAAATGATGTTGGAAACAAGATTGGATTCAATTTGGGGTAAAAACCCTGTTGGTCAATGAGTTGACTTTTCTGATAGACAAACCGAACAGTTGAAAATCTTCGAATTGACTGTTGATGTTTTGGGTTCCCTGAGGCCTTGAAACTTCTTAGGTATACTCCATTGGGCCATATCAGCCTTATGGACCACAATTTCCTCATTGGAAAACCTTCTAGACCAAAATTCAAACTACAATTGACTTTTCTAATAAGAAACCCTGATTAGGGTTCTTGCACTGCACTGCTTCCATTCTCTTGGTGACAAACTTAAATTGGGCTCATTCTTGATCACATTTGATATGCTTGATGATATAGAAACTTGTTATATGGAGGATCAATCCAAAACTTTGACTGATTAATCCCTAGAAACCCTGATTTCTTGACTGTATGAAACCATAATTCATCTGCATCTTGACAAAGACAAAATTAAAATAGGTTAAAGTTAAATAATCAATGTTGATGCTCCTAGAATGATGGTGGAATCTAGGGGTCAAAATTTGGGGTATGACATTTGCCCCTATTTAAATATCTTTACCAAATGACAATGAGAGATGACAATCTCCATAGAATCATGGTGAAAGGTATTTAAATATAGCAAACCGAAAATTTCGTCCCTTAGATACGATGGTATGCAAAAGGACAAATGATAAAATGCCATGAGTTCTAAAAATGATGCTTCATGATGCTGGAGTGAAAGAAAATGCTGACACGCGAGAAATAGAAAAAGGAAGTCCAAAAATAACGAGTAACTACTCACTGGGAAAGCAGACACGCTGGGGAGAGATTTGAAGTGAAAACAAGCAATAGTTCAGACATGACTAATGATGACACTTAAAGAGGATCCTCCACACAGGGGACACAAAATCCACCGAGGAAGACAAACCTTCACTGGGGAAAAAGGCAAGTCTCCACTAGAGAAAAGGCCAAATTTCCACTAGGGAAATGCATCAAGGGAGACAAGGGTAAGAAGCCACACAGAAGAACCAAAGTAAACAAACTTGGACTCAGACTAGGGGACTCAAAAGACCAGAGACATGGTCCCCATTGGGGAACAATCCACTGGGGACTTTCTTTGCAACGAAGAGTTCGAACAGGATCTTCAAGAAAGGACTAGAAACAAGACCAGACTCACTGGGGATGCTAGTGATTACTAGCCCTCCGAGACCTGTTGGAGAAACCCAAGGATTCACAGGGGAGATATTGGTGACAACCGGATGAAATTTGCCAATAACAAATGGAATCTCCGGGGAGTGCTAGTAACGACTAGGCTTCGCGGGGATATGGTGACAACCAAATCAACGATACCAATAACGATTGGATTTTTAGAAATATGTCAGTAACAAACGGTCTTCAGCCGAGTTAGTTAAGAAACGGTATACCGACTAGGAGATACACTGGATCTCTAGGATAAGTTGCAATATTAGTAACGACTAAAGACTTGGTAACTACCAATCAGCATTATCAGATGGGGGTCAGTGACCGACCTAATGCTAGTTACAACTAGGCTTCACAGGGGAATCTGGTAACCACCAGTCAAGCAGAAATAATAGGGAGCTGGTAACAACTAGACTTCCTGGGGGATCCAGAGAGAAACAAGATCTTCCCTGGGGATTAAAAAAAACAGAGGATTTCCTTATGGTGAAGAGTTCGAACGGGATCTTCAGGAAATAACTGGAGGCAAAGTTGGATTCACTACCAGATCTCTGGATTCACTTCCCAGGCTTGTTGTCTATAAAAGGGGTAAGTTATCTAAAAGCTACTGCTAAACCAGTGACAAGGAAAAGAAGAGATTCAATAGGACATCGCCACCCTATGTCTACGTATTCCCTAGTGCAATGGGAAAGTCAGAGTCAACGTAGTTCGGGAAACAAAACCACAGGTTGGTTAAATGTTTTTTATGAGTGACGTTAAGTTCCTATTCCAGCAGTTAGGGACGATGCCTGTTTGCGGTAGAACGGAAACGTAACATACTCTTTTCTGAAAATGATTTGAAGAACAATCCCGAAGGATAAAAAGGTTTGAATTTGGTTTATAAGTTTTAGTGAAGTGGATTGAGTTAGTTTGAGACTTATGTTGCACTAAAGACTACGACATATGAGCGAATGCGTCGCATATCGCCCAAAGGGCATACACTAAACACTCTAGACAAGTGAGGAGAAACCCCTCACTCATCATTTCCCATGTACTTAAGGCTCGTAGCGTACAATGTTTATTGTTCTTTATTAAATGTCTTAAAGAAGTTTGAGATGAGAAGAGAAGGCACAAAGGAACACTAATGGGAAACTGAAAACCCTAACATTATCATGCAAAATGGTCCTAAGGTTGAGATGAAAGGGAAGTCTACATAATGTTATCATACAAAAGATGGACCTAGAGTTGAGATAAAAGGGGAACTATCCTAATTATTATCATGCAAAGGATTGAAAGCCTAATGTATCTCCTACTCCCATCTTAAACAGAGGGACTAGGAATCTTAAGAGATCATGTGAGCAAGCACAAGTAAACAATATCAAGTTCAATCACAAATGAAAACAAAGATAGAAGAAGTCTCAAAGAGGGAGGAGAAGAATATGAATAGGAAAGATGCATAAATAAAAACAAAATGTCAAACCCAAACAAGTTGAACAAACACATCTCAAGTCAATATATAATTGGTGCATCCCAAATCCAATCCACATCCAAGATATGCAGACAAACACCAAAGTAAGGCAAACCAAACCATGCTTAATCAGATGAATCCAAAAAAGCAAAGCAAGAAGCAAAGCATCAAGAAAACAAATGACTTAATAAACAAGGTAAGGCAGCAACATACCATGATTAACAAATAGACATCCAATCATGAATACATGAGAAGGATCACCTAAGTTTGAAAATCAAAGTCAAACTTCAAGGTGAATCAACCATCATAAACATCCATAAATGAGAGGTCACACTAGGAAAATTTTAAAGATCCATATGACTTGAGAAAAAGTCAAAACATCACTCCACAATGGATCAAAATCATTTATTCACCCATTTGCAATTTAAATCAAAATAAAAACAAATAAAAAAAGAATGAAAAATCCTAAAATAAGAAAGAAGAAGCCAAGGCATGAATGAAGGCTCAAGGACATCACAATAGGTCTAGGACCATCATAGGATCACACGAAAATAACTCCAACATTTTTAAATCCCCAAAAATAATTTTAAACTAATTAAAATCAAGCAAATAAATCAAAAATACATGAAAACACCTAAAACAGAAAACAAAAATCCAAGAAAATCACCATAGGTTGAAAACCATCATAGGATCATATGAAAATAATTTTATAATTTTAGATGGCTCAAAAGTATTTTTAAACCAATTAAAATCATGCAAAACAAATAAAAATCATGAAAAATATAAAAATGCAAAATAAAAATGCACAAAAATATAAATCAGAAAGAGAAAAATAAAAGAGAATTTTAGAAAATATTTTGGTATTTTTCTGATGAAAATGAATTTAATATGAATTTCTTAAAATAAAAGGGAATTCAAAACAATTTGGGAAAAGAAAATAAAACAGAAAAAACACAGCGCATATGATTTCATTTCATTAAATGACGTGGCTGATCCAAGGATCAGAGAGCGTGCATCCACGATGGACACTAGTCATCTCATCTACACAGATCCAAACAAAGTCAAAAGCATGAGATTAAAACAGGTGGCATGATGGACGGTGAGATCATCATCTTCAACCTCCAGCCACCTGAAACTACTAAGGATTTGTAGAAAATCGTGCATCCTTTAAACCATAACCAATGGAGCTCATAGTGGTTTCATTTGATACATCTTTTCAAGACGATCTCAACCATATCATCGCGCCAAATTTCTTTAAATCACAGCTCACTCGATTTGAAAAAAACCAGAACAAGATTCAAACACGAATTTGAAAATTTAGCAACAAAACTCAACTACAACTAAAAACTAACTATACAAACAACATCAGCATGTTAAGGGCTACATCTTAGCAACAAATTTGGATCAAAATGGTTGAGAATTATACTTGTTGAAGCTCAACCTTGAAGCTCTGAAAGTGGAGTTCCCTAGCTTGATCCAGACCACGAATCTTCAAGTTCTTGAGATGGTTAGCTTCACAGAGTGTTGGTGAAGCTAACTGAGTGGAGAATTTGAGTGTTTAAGGTGTGGAAATGGAAATTAGAAGTTCAAGCTCAAGAATTTAAATGGGATCTTGGGAGAGTGGTTTTGGTTATCAAAAGCTTGTGGAAATGGGTGGAAATGACTCCCTATTTATAGGAGAAGCTATCTGAATCAAAATGGAGGGTGAATGAGGCAATTCTGATGGAAATCGTGCACACCTGCAACATGAGCAAAGTGTGACTTGAAATCTGTCAAAACTCACTCAAATCGTGCGTTTCAAGGTGCTAATCACTTCAGGCAAGTTGGTTAAACATGTTTAAGTGTAATTCGTGGCTTAATTTGGTGATTAGAGGCCAATTCAAACAATTCCAATTCTGACTTGGAGAGAAACTTCAACTTTGAAATTCAATTTTTGCAGCCATGGTGCTCACAATGTAGGAGGCTTTTTGAGATGACTCTTCTTGCATTGGATAGAGGGAGATGCAATCTTTGCAATGTGAAAAGAAAGTATTGATTTGGCAGCTTGATTTGAGAGATATGGTCTTTCAAAGTAGCCTCCATGAAAGAAGTGAAAGTCATAAAACACTTAGAAAAATTTCAAGTCTTTTAGGGACCAAAAAGACACCTATAATGTTTTGATAAAACCAAGACCTTCCATGGGTTTTTAGCTTTTCTATGTTGAATCAGAGTTGTAGAGGACATCTTCAAGTTCATTCTAGAAAAATAATGGGCTATATATGATAAAAATTGACCAAGTTATGCCCTTTTGGAGTTGACTAAGAAATCCTTCCAAAACTCAAAATGACCTATAATGTCTTGAAACGTTTGATGACCTTCCAAGCATAATTTGATCTTTCCTTGCAAAGAGAACTTGTTAGGGATGAGGAGAAGAGTTAATTAGAAAAGTAACCACCTCAAGATGTTGAAAAATTGAAGGAGTTATGCTTATTTGACCATAGCATCCACAAATTTCTATATTAGGTCAAACACCTTGCACCAAACTTGAATCTCTTGATGATTTCTTGCACAATAAGCCATGATGAAATACATATGATGTTGGAATGATGTTTCCTTAGACCACACTTGATGATGAGGAACTTATAGGGTTGAGAATACCACAAAGTCATAGAGAACACCTTGTTTAAACTTGAAGGAACACAACCTTCTTGCTTGAGAAACAAACCATGATACCTTGATCCCCTGCCAAGAACAAATGTTATGCAAACATGAATATGATGATGCAAAGAAACATAAGCCAGAAACACAGGAGAAGATGAGAAAACTTGAGGTGCTACAGGCTCCTTAAGACCTTTCCAACAAGCTTTGAACTACTCCATTTGGATGTGTGGTTAGGAAGTTATGATCATTTGAAGTTTGATCAAAATTATGGTTTTTTCACTTTACCCTTGTTTCTTGATTTGCAAGTTATCTATCAATTCTTGATTAAATCTCCACCAAACTTCATAATTAGATGCGAAATGATGTTTGAAACAAGATTAGCTTCATTTTGGGGTAAAAACCCTGTTGGTCAATGAGTTGACTTTTCTGATAGACGAACCGAACAGTTGAAAATCTCTGAATCGACTGTTGATGTTTTGGGTTCCCTGAGGCCTTGAAACTTCTTGGGTAGACTTCATTGGGTAATATGAACCTTATGGACCATAATTCCATCATTGGAAAACCTTATAGACCAAAAGTCAAACTACAGTTGACTTTTCCAATAAGAAACCCTAATTAGGGTTCTTGCACTGCACTGCTCCCATTCTCTTGGTGACAACCTCAAATTGGGCTCATTCTTGATCACATGTAATATCCTTGATGATATAGAGACTTGTTATATGGAGGATCAATCCAAAACTTTGACTAATCAATACCTAGAAACCTGATTTCTTGGCTATATGAAACCGTAATTCATCTGCATCTTGATAAAGACAAACTTGAAATAGGTTAAGGTTAAATAATCAATGTTGATGCTCCTAGAATGATGATGGAATCTAGGGGTCAGAATTTGGGGTATGACAGCAACAAAAAAAAACACATTTCCATTTTTCTGTTAATAAAAATGCAAAAACAAGAAAAAGGAAAAACAGGGATCACAATATTTGAATGCGAAAAACGTCCTTTATTTATGATAAAGTGCAAATAACAAAAGGCCCCACAGATTGGGTCAATCCGTCTTGGGCATAACGTAGGACTGAACATTATCAAAACAGTGAAAATTACTCTGTAGTAGTAACATGAATGACTTCCTCGACAGTCCTGTTGCATAGCTTCTGGTCAGGAGCACATGGACAAATCCAAGCATCCATATCACAGTCATTGTCAACTTCGTTGTCCCATGTGGCTTAAATCCTGTCAAATATAACTCTACCACTGGTGAATTGAACAGGTCCCCTGTATCTCGGAGGATCTTGAGAAGAACTAGAGGGTTTGAACCGTTGGCCGAATTTATCCTGTTTGATGGGAACATTAAGCACCTGGCCCCACCTTTGAGAAGATCTAGATTCAACGATAGCACGGGTTTCTTTGAAAGACGACATAGAAACCTCTGGGCCTTTGTGTTGCTACTCGAAAAATACGCGCAACGACGGGGAAGGCGAAAAGGAAAGGACAGAAGAGTCGCCACCGAACTTTATTTATCCCATGAGGGGAAAGGAAAATATCGAGAAAACCTTAAGAAAAGAACGGATAAGATGGTCTCGCAACCAAGAACGGGTTCGAAAGCCGGTTATGCGAGGGGAAGGTATTAGTACCCCTCGCATCCATCGTACTCGATGGGAACCATTTGTTTGTCAACGTGTGAATTTATTTGCTTAAATGTTATGTTATAAAAGTGTTTTCCAAAGGGTAAAGAAAGAGGGTTTAGAAACTAAGAAATGAGGCAACAGGGAAGAAGAGGGAAAGGTTGGACTCGGTAGGACTTCGCGGTCCTAGGCCTACGTATTCTCAACGGATATGAGAAAATCAGAATCGACGTAGTTCGGGGAACTACAGATATAAGGGGGAATGTGCTCGGCAAGGATTGTGGCCCTTGTGCCTACGTATCTTTTACTTGAAAAAGTAAAGAATCAGAGCAGCCGTAGTTCGGCCTACGGTGTGTTGATGTTTTGTGGATGATGCTATCATGCGCATTCTAGCAGTTTAGGTGTTTTGCTGCTCGCATGTGAGGAGACTTATGCGTTACCTGTTTGCGGTAGAACGGACGTAACATATCCTTTTTGAAAGATATTAGGTTTTCGCCAGGCGAGGCAAGATGTCACATTTGATTTGTGGATTTGTTTTTTAGGGGTGAGATAGGTCCTCGGATAGTAACCCCTTGCGGGTAGTACCCAATTCTTTATCTCAAAGTTTTTATTATGGAAATGGTGTGGCGAACGTAGCGTCTTCGTATTGAAAGACGAGTATCGAGACCACCCCCACTACAGTGAGCATCCCAATACTCGGAGAGGAAGAAGATTACACTTAATCCTCTCTCTTTAATTCAATGCGAAGAGAACTTCGTTCTATTATTAAAGGTGTTTTTGGTTTTGAATGGTAAGTGCTATTGCGACAGAGAACCCTACGGTAAACGTCAGCACTCAGGATAGGAGAAGGCCTACGCCTAACCACTCCACGACCATTCAAGTTTTTGTCATGAGAAGAGTTTTAAAAATGCGCTCGGTACGGGACCGAGGTTTTTAGGTGACAAAGGCTGCGGAAAGAAGTTGTAGAGGGAGATAGGTGGCGAATAAAGTCACGTCTTCATATTGAAAGACGAGTATCGAGACCACCCACACTACAGTGAATATCCCAACACTCGGAGAGGAAGAAGTCTACACTCAATCCTCTCTCTTTAGTTCAATACCAAGAGAATCGATTTATTTATTGTAAGTGTTTTGAAAATGCACTTGGTACGGGGCCGAGGTTTTTTAGGAGAAAAAGGTGTGGATGAAAACGTCTTCGTATTGAAAGACAAGTATCAAAACCACCCACACTACAGTGAGCATCTCGACACTCGGAAAGGAAGAAGTCTACACTTAATCCCTTCTCTTTAGTTCAATACAAAGAGAACTTTACCCTTTTATTAAATATGGTGAATTGGCTTAACAATCGTTTGAGAAAATCCGCTTGACGTTGGGTCAAGGGTTTAATTGCTTAAAAAGGTTTGAGGTGACACGAACAAGGTCGATGGCGGACGCACAAGGCGGCCGACTTACATGGTCGAAAATGGCTCGATAAAATCGAGAGTTTGTTTTTTTGAAAATGGTTATGTAATCAAGAGTCAACAAAGACAATAACAACATTTACACTAAAACCATGCAAACATATGGGCTAGTCGGCAAAAAAAAAATCGAGACATGCGAAAAAAATGATTTTTTAGGTAAAAAAACAGCAAAAAAGCATAAACAAACTGATCAGTTCGCGCCGCGAACTGAGAAAAATGAACATTCTGTTTTTTGCATGTTCGCACCGCGAAGGATGTTCGCGCCGCAAACTGAGAAAAGTTTTGATTCTGTTTTTGACAGTTCGCGCCGCGACCTGAAGCGAAAAATACAGTATTTGTTGTATTTTTTGCTGTCTTTTGTGATTTTCTTCCTTTTTATTGGTTCTAAAAACTGATTTATTGGTCCCCTTAGAACCTTACATGATATGCTCAGTACAACAACACATAAAAGAGGAAGTAAAATTAATATAAAAGCAAAAAGTAAAGAGAGAAAGGTTTGAAATGGATACCCAAGAGCTTTCTAACTTTCTTGCAAGTCCTCCACTGATTTTTGTTGGAGGTGCTCTCCACTCTTCACTCTATGTTGTGAAGGTTTTGTTTCTCAATGGTCCTCATGTGCTTCTATGTCACTCTTTTTTTCCTGGTTTTTCTTCCTTTATATTTTTCTGGTTTTCAAGGTTTCTCTTGCTCTCTCTATTTTCTGGTTTTTGCAATGTGTAGAATGTGTAATGTGTGAAGAGTGAATCCTTTTGTTTACAGCCCCCTCCTCTTATCTCAGCTCCTAGGGTTTTCTCTTCCCCCCAAACATCAGATTTTTTCATGGGGCAATGTCTCTTGCCACCTTTTCTCATGTCACTCTCTTTCTTTCCATTTCCATGCAAGGTGCTATGCTGCATTTTCTGCACTACTTTCCTATGTTATTTGCTGCAGCACCTTGTGCCTTGCACCCATTTTGTTTGTTTGTGTTTGGACAGCTCCTCTTGGTCAATGCCACCAACTCTTGACAACATTTTGAAAATTCTGATATGTAGAAGCATTGTCACATGTTATTCCTTTGGTCTTGTGACATGAAGAAATTTGTCACCTCTTGCATGAGATTGTTTTGCCATGATTAAACATGCATATTCTTGGTCCTAAAACATTCCAATGTTGATTTAAATCCTTGCATGTTTCTTAGATGTTTGTAAGCATAATGTAGACTTGGTGTGGCATTACCATAACATGAATTTGACTAGAGACTTGAATGAAGTATTAGAAATAAATTAATTTCTAAACATTACTTAGAGTTGAAAATCTTGCAACAAATGACATTCTTGTAATGTCACAAAACTTCTCTTTATAATATTCTTGCCTTTAATCTTGAATTCATGATGGATTTCCTTTATGTCATTGAATTTGAAAGAAATGAAGAAATGAGTCAAGCCTTGAAAGAGGGCAAATTTTGGGGTGCAACACTTTGACTTCGACAGGAGGCTTCTCCTGAATTTGTACCATTTTGAAGGCTTGACAGAGCGTTTTGTGGATTTCCCCATCCACCTCAACATACTTGAAGGATGACAGACGGCTGACCATGATATCCTCTTCACCGCACACCGTAACAACCTTTCCATCCATCATGTACTTCAGCTTTTGATGCAAGGTTGACGTAACTGCTCCCGCAACATGTATCCATGGTCGGCCAAGCAAGCAGCTGTATACCGGTTGGATATCCATTATGTAGAAATTTTCACCAAAGGTCTCGGGTCCAACCTGAACTACTATGGTAATCTCTCCGAATACAGACTCTTTGAGCCATCAAATGCTCTCACTACCAAATCACTTGGTGTACAGATCAACCCCTGAGTATCCAGTTTCATTAATGCCTTTTTGGGTAACACGTTGTTGCACCCTAGTTTTTTACTGTAAAATTCCACCTCTTTTAGCGCACTTTCTATTGTTATTTGACTTTATTCTAATATGTATGTTTTTTTACGACTAACGAATATGTGCAGTTCCTTTTGCCTTAAACGGCATCTCGAGAAAGGCTCGTCAAGACAAGATTCATGTAAGAGATGAAGTCACGGGCTCATGTTTGGCTTATACTGTCTTAAGCTCATTATGGATTATTAATGGTGGATGCAAGAACTTGCAATTCAAATACCCAATTATCAGTTATATTCTAAGGCTCGATTATTGCGAGACTAGTAAATTCAAGTCCATTCCTAAGATCAAATTATAAGGTTCTCCACCATAAGATTAGGATACGCGAGTTACAACACCATTTCTACGAAGGGATTTCCTTATTGTAAGAAATTCAAATCTTAAGGTACCATCCGGATTGTGAGGTCCATATCATTTAAGATGGTCCCGAGGGTTTATTTTCAACTCAAAGCATCATCCAAGTTTTTTTCAAATTCAAGAAAGTTTGGAAGTTCCGTCGCTTTTTCACAGGCAGCTCAAATTAATCAATCATAAACACAATTCATGCTTGAGCTTCTACCATTCAAAGACTAAATAGGAAAGCATGAAAATCTATTTTCACAAATACATTTTTTTCATTGTGTTTATTACAAGGGGTATATACTTTCAAGCAACAATTTAAGTACTGCCATACAAGCTTACAATCAGTATGCAAATTTATTTACAAAGATACAAGAATAAAGGGCTTAAACTCCACGGTTGCAAACTCGGCAAAGTCGATCACGAGCTGCACTTCTAGTCAACACGAAGGAAGGATGTCTCATTTCCTTCTGCTACGCCAGAACTGAAGTGGTACCACCTCCTAAAGATCCTCTAACAGCAATCACTTCTTGAACAGAAATGTGAAGCTGCTAAACAGATTGCAGAGAGGAGAAGACGGTCACGACATCCTTTTTCTTAGTGGCCTCGATGCGGTTACGACGTCGGCGAGGATGATGTCCCTGCATGAAACCTGAGCTAAATTAGAGCGCTATCAGAAACGCAATCTTGTCTTTTGATGCAGGAATTGAAGAAAAAGGAGAGCAGCCAACATCAACATAAAAAGACCACCGAACTTCCCGCTACACCCTTTCCCAGTCATAAATCTGTTGCCAGCTCTACTGTCTCGCATAATCCTTCAACTGAGAACTTAGACAAATTGGATGGTAAAGATGGCCTACACCAACACACAAGTTATTTCCCCAACAGAACTATATGTAGAGCAGTGTTTTAGCAAATAAAAGTAAGGATAGTGGATGTTCAGAAAACCTTACCCTTGAACAATCATCAGTTCCTTAGATCTCCAAATCGATGCCCGATTCTTTCCAACACCAGCACAAAGCATTCGCAAAGCCACTAACGATAAGTTTATGTGTTAACATTGGAGCAAGTTTCTGGTCTCGTATACCAAAGCTCCCTGTTTCTTTCTGACTCCATGAAACCGCAGTTTCTAACCACCGCAGAAATGAGGTACCGCCGTCAACCTTCCAGAATCGTGATCAACCTTGTGTTAGTTACCATCAAATTTCTGATGCTACAGGATAATAGAAGTAATGGCAACTCATGTAATGTGCGCCTTAACGACTTTGCTCCAGATTTTTTCAACTCCATTCATTATTCTCATGGCAGCCTCATTCAGAAGGGGAACCGCCTAAACCGCTATCATATTGATGAAGACCTGCAAAACAGAAACAGAAAACCAAACACAACCTGTCAAATCAGAACTCAGTTACGACACAAAAGAATGAAAATGCATCAAGCCTCAAGATAAAACTAACTGAAAGCCAGTCAAATAAATCATTTGTTACTATGATAGTGCAGAACCTAAAATTGAAGCATCCGTGTTAAAAGAACGGCTGCTTACCAACTTTTCACCAGATGATGCTTGTCCATTAGGAGTCCAGCCGTCTCTTGATGCAGTAGGAAACATTTATCAGTCAAAACTTGGAGTGTATTTTCCAGCAGCTTAAACAATAATCGGCGCCGTCGTCAATATCTGAGCCTGCATTCACAATAAACAAGCATTAGACAGGGGTTGGCATCCTAATAACAAACATCAGAGATGATAAGTCCACAAAATCGCATAGAAACTCATCAAATTCAATCAAAGGTCTTGCTCACAAAAGCAATATGCGCAAATAAGCATAATATGCTCTTCACCAAAATCAACACACATGTTCGAGAAAACAAAGTCTCATAAAAACACTCACAGCAAAAAGCATTGAAGGGCAAACAAAATCACAAATACACTCCAATATACAATCATACAGGCAAGAGCAGAGTTCTCACCAGAAAAAAAGACCGACACAATATCAGATGACCTCGACCAGCATTGCTGAAACTTCACATATATACACATTCGTACACATTCACAAAGTAGAACACTCCAAGCAGCAAATACACACATATCCCGCAGTAGAGGAAATAATGCAAGAAAGGAAATCCAAGCAAAAGATACAATTTGGATAAAAGCACAACAGAAAGTAATCACATGCACACATCGGAAATAATACGCAGAGGAATCAAGTACACTGCATTTAACAAACTCAAATTCCATGACAATACCTCACCCAATACCCTTGGACCAACCAAAACGTCCTACATACGGACGTGCCGAGACAGGAGTTTCCGCTGACAACTCCGTTCCCGTGCTTACGACGTCCTTCAGCTGTGCACGTATTGATGATCCTGCAAAAAGAGAAAATAGGAGAAGACGCAATATTAAGGATTGAGGATGCTTATTCAAATATCAAGTCCATGAGTATGAAATTGCAGACTCGCAAGTTACACGCTTCCTTAAGTCTGCTCATTACTATGACTGTGAGAGGGGTCTATTAACCGTGCACATAACATTGTTTCATTAACAATGTCGCTGTCGGTAAGCAACAACAAAGCAATGGCCGCAGAAGCTTCGTAACTACACAAATGTTGGTGAAATCATACCTCACATAGAAGAGAGTCGTGAAGCATCCGCCTTGATCGTTCGACAAGACTAGAAAGTGAACTTACCGCCGGCCGGCACACCGCAGCTTCATCCTAACCCGTCCTGCAAACACACATACAACCTCATTCAGAACACCATAAGATAAGCTCGAATCGAAATACATTTAAGCCCACAATCTTAACATTACAACCTACTGAAATGGATTGTTAGTTCATAGATTAGTTCCTATCACTAAGGAGGCTTGACTTGTGAAGTTTATTTCCATGTAGAGAGGTTCATGTCGGTGGTCCACCACATCCAATTAGAACATGTAATGTTAGAAGAAGCTTGTCAAAGCAAAGAGCTCAGTCGGGTCAGAGATAGTATTGAACATATTCTGCATCTTGTTGAGTCATTTCATCTATATGACATAGTTGGAGGACCGTTTCACATGATGAATTGCTTCAAGTGGACCGAATTCCTGCAATTGTTGAATTGTGTATCCAAGCAGACATCCACCCTGCAGAACAAGTTGCCTTATATCTCTGAACTAAACAATCTGCAAGTCATCATCATCAAACATAATGGGAAGGCCAGCATAATAAGGCCATGTCAGCCGTGCTCTTAGGGAATTAACAGTTCCTGCAAATAAAAGATGATTAGGATAGAGAAGAGATCAAGTTGAAAGTGGAAACCAATCAAAATCACAGGTATTGATGACAATTGAAAGCAAATCGCAAGCATGTTCAAAGTGGAAAAAGAAGGTGTGTAAATCACGTGCTCAAAGAATTTTATGCAAGACCAGATATCAAGACATTCAAAGTAATTCCAAAACAGGCTCAGACACAATCAGGCAACGTTAAAAACATTCCAAATTAGTGTTGACAAATTCATAACATCCTTCCAAAACAAACTTTCGACATGTTTAGACAGATTTGGAAACATTCTTAATGGTATTCAAGTGGAAATCCAAGTTCGATTATAAAAGGAGAAGAAGTCACAACCTTCAAAGGGAGGAAAATTCTACAATTCTCTCACAAATAAATTCAGAACACAGAGAAATCCACACAAATAGTCACAGATAAAACCCATAATCTCCAAGCCAAACCCAACATTCACAAATCATAAAGAAGAAAACTTATCTTTGGAAGTCATCTTCTCCTATCTACCGCCGTCCAAAACCTTGCTGTGAATCTATCATCATCCAACCCACTGGAAACCTCATCCGTCACCGCGAAACACCCCATTGCGAGCCTCCGCGAACCACCGCTTCTCTTGGTCGTCGAAGCTGGCAAAACTCATGTCAAGACGTGAGTGTTCGGCTAACACTTGATCTGTTTTTTTTTCTTTATTTTGTTTCAGGGAGGAGATCGAAGAAGAGTGAGGGCGAAGGAAAAGAAGGAGGGTTACGAACGAGGGAGAAGAAAAATCAAGGAAGGAAGACGCGAGCGAGGGAGAAGAAGGGAGTTGCAGAAGACGAATGGGAATCTAGGGATTTGGCTCTCTGTTTTCTTGTTTTCCATTATGTAATTACACTAATCACACACACGACACCACACTAATCCCTCTACTAAACTCCCGCTAATCTTTTTAATTTTAACCTAATAATCACTCTCTTTTTAAATTAATTAATTAACTAATAACCTTTTCTCTAATCAGTTTCTTAGAAACCTTTTTAACCATTTTAATTAATCACTATATTTGAAAAAAAATTTTATTATTTAAAAATAATTTGATAACCTTTTATTAGATAATGATATATTAATTTATAAAATAATAAAACCATTTCATATTTTAAAGTAACCTTTACTTAGTAAAATAAATGATAACCCAAAAAAGAACTATTTTATTCACTAAGTAAACCCATTTCATAATTTAATGTTTAACTTCCGTCTGTTATAATGAGCAACTTTTATTGAACTTTTTTTTAAAAATAAAATTAACCCTTTTAGAATCCTAAGTTAACTTCTCATAACATTAATCTCACCAAATAATATAACATTTTCTTAAATCAATTAAAACCAATCAACAGCGTAAAATACAATCTAATCATGCACCCCACGACACTTCCACTCTCACACACCTCAGCGCTTTCATGCGTATGTGTATGGTTTACATTTCCTCAACTTATTCATTGCAATTTACATTACCGCATTTACATTATCGCATCGTATTTCGTCCAAAGGAAAAACTTACACATGAGTCAACACTTGTGTGTAGTGCACGTCATTTGCATCATTTCCCCACGATCCTTGATTCCATTCAAGTTGATCGCTTAAGATAGATCCTACCCCATAGGAAGGACCATTATCTCTACAACTTAGACAAACAAACAACACTATACAACTTTTTCAAACACAATAGAGAATAGATGTTAATCATCTTAAGTGAGATATAATCTCCACCCCCACAATAATACAATCAAACATGTAGGAACTTTGCCTTAAGAGTGATAAAGGCATACTCATCAAACAATCCGAGTACTTAAGCCATTTTCTTAAGACGATGCAAATACTATTTTCCTACAATCCCCTTTACACTTGTGGTGGTTACATCTCCCTTAACATGAAGACTCATTTCTTCTCCTAAACCCAATCAAAACAACTACCCTAAACCCGTAGGAACTTTGACCACAGTCAAAGAGCTCCTCTAACCCTTTAGGGGAACTACAAATACTCTGATTCCACTCCCGTAAGGATATGTAGGCATAAGATGCAACATCTTATCGAGTATACTTAGAAAATAAACCCTAGGTCTTTAAACCATTAAGCAGATAAACACATAGCAATAAACAACATAAAACAAGAGGTTCCTGTAGAGTACTACAGAAACTTAGGATGCTAGCACCTTCCCTAAGTTTAACCAACCCCCGAACCTAAAACAATCTAAACCTTGCATTTGCATTGCATTGTGGGAATTTCGATCTTTATCCCTTCCTTTGGACAAATCAAAGTTCGGTTGCAAATTGAATTAAAGATTCAAACTAATCAATAGTTTGGTATCCGAATTTCACCGCGACACACGTTGAGTGACAATCCTATGTCAACCAAGACAAGAGACAATAATGATCCTTTGCACTCCATAGAAATATGCAAAGCATGGTTGTGATTTCTCCTAGCAAGAGTCAAATCTAGGTCGGTGAAACCTAAACCATTTCCAGCGTTGATGTGCACTACAACCCCTTCGAATTAGTTAACTGAAATTTCCTGTTGTACATAAGTTGAATTCAACATCTTCAACAAAGCATTTCGGTGTGCCTTAGAACACAACAACAATGACAAAATAGAAATCTTTGAAGGAGTTTGATTTAAATGATTCATAATCTTGTAATTACTTTTGCGAATGAGCCTTATAAACTCCTCAGAATATTTAGAGAATGAAATGTCACCACCAGCCTGTTGATGTCCATCATTCTCAACCACTTCCTTTCCTTTTCCCTTGTCAGTCCTGTCAGTATTAGCCTCTGGTGGGGAAAATACTCTTCCACTTCGAGTGATCCCACCTGCACCCACTACGTTCTCAACAGTAGAACCACCATATGATGAACTAGTCAACTCTTGCTTCTACCCGTTACAAAACACTTCTGCCCATAGTTCCATGGGATGGATTTGGTGCTCTCATATGGCATGGGTCCTGGAACAGTAATGATCACCAGCGTTGGCCTAGTAGACGCTGAAATGTTAATGGTCTAGTAAGGAATTGAAATTGTGGCAATATCTCTTCCGTCATTACTAACCCCAACATCAATATCTTCCCCAACAGCTCTGTCAAACTGTAGATAACCATCATCAATCAATCTTTGAACACCGTTCTTCAAAAGATCACAGTCTGCGGGTTACACTTTGCATTTTGAACAGTCAGTAGCATATTCTGGGAATACTCCCCCTTCAACAACTGGACCTTCATGAAACTCAACGGAGTCTTCAAATCCTCAACATCCATTATCAGATTCAATCTTTCTCTGTCAATAGCAGCATTTTCCCTTGCCACACCGTGATTTGGCATCGGGTTTTGATTCAAATTAGACCCCTCATTGGTAAAGTTAATAGCCTTTGAGTCAAGCAAGTCTCGAACCTTGTGCTTGAAGGCTTTACAATTATCAATATTGTGGCCTAGGGTGCCTGAATATAATTTGCATCTCACATTGGTGTCATAACCCGGAGGAGTAGCTCCGGTTAAAGATGTCAAAGTTCTCTTCTAAATAAGTTGCAACTGAAGCAGATGTTGTAATAGTTATGAGTACGGAATTGGTGGAGTCTCAAACTTTTTGTTCGTGATTCTCTGTCTGCGAGCATAAGGTCATGGATCATTAACTTGTTGCTGAGGTGCAACTCGGATGGCTACAGTAGCAACTTGTTGATGATACTGAGATTGTGCTCTACCTTTACCCTTGCGAGAAATATCATTAGCATCCCCTTTCCTCTTCTTAGGGTTTGTTGTATACGGTTTCTTCATTCCTCCCGAAGAGGATCCACTGCCATTTGGAATTTTCCTAGACTTATTTCCATTTCCCACTCTCTTACCTGCCATCACCAGGTCAGAAAAACCTGCAGACATACGGCCTATCAGCTTCTCATAATACACCCTGGGAAATGTAGCCATAAACATGTCAGTTAATTCTCTCTCCACCATGGGAGGTTGCACCCTTGTTGCTAAACCCCGCCCCCTCTAGGCGTACTCTTTAAAGATCTCATTGTTATTCTGCGACAAACTCTACAATTGCACCCTATTCGGCGCCATATAGTGGCGAACAAAGGCTTAGGCCAATTCTCTCCAACTTCGGATATGGGTTCTCTCAAGCCCCATATACCATTCCAAAGACGCTCCTGCCTGACTGTCTTAGAAAAAAATACATTAACATCTTCTCACCGTCAGAGTATGCAGACATTTTTCTGAAGAATGCCTGGATATGTACTATAGAACATGTTGTTTCTTTGTACTTGTCAAAATCTGGTACCTTGAACTTCGGGGGAATTCTGACCCCAGGAACTACACCATGATCTGACATATCAAGCCCCAAAGAATTTTGGTTCTCAAAAGACTTCATCTTTTCCTCGATCAGTTTAAACCTTTTATCAGTTTCAGAAGGCAAACCACCCTCCATATCTCTCATAGAAAAGATGTCATCCTGGTGAACTTCCCACTAAGGACCAGCAACCCCGTGCACAACGCAGACACTTCCACCAGCAACATGACCAACTTCATTAACAACACCTCCACCCGGAGGTATGACAACAGTAAGAATATTGGCGCCCTGTGGAACAGAGCCACCAACAGGTGGAGGAATAAATCCAGATCCTCCATGCAAAACACCCTCTTCATCAACCCGTGCTACCAGAGGTTGGACTAGCATCCTCAATGTTCCTGTTCGTTGGCAACATTCTGCATTAGCTCCATAAACTGAGACATGCGAGCCCTGACTTCCTGCAACTCAGCCTGAACCTGATCCATAACCCGCTTCCGATTCCCTTGAGTTGAGTATCTAGGGATACTGAATTCCTCATTCCTGTTACTGAAGAAAACCAAGCAGGGATAAGAACAAAAAGGCCATTGCAGACACCTGCGATGCAAATGAAAATGCAAAATGCAAAATGCAAACATGTCTACGTATTTACAAGGAGATCTCCCCTTGATTCTGATTTTAATAAACATGAATAGTAGAGATGGATAAGAATACTGCAATAATCTTCTCATGTATCAAGTAAAGCTGAGACAATACATATCAACAAATGAGTAAGATCCGAATACAAAAAGATATTGATCCCATTGTTGCACCCCAAAATTTGACCAACAATTATTTATTCACTGAGTGTTTGAAAATGGATACCTTCATCAGAAAGTTCAAGAGATCCCCAGAGGAGTTGGTTGAAACCAGGGTTGTGTGCTTCATAGCTTGAGAGTTGTGGGTGCTCCTCAGATGATTCTGAGACTTTGAGAATGGACTAGATGTTTTGAGAAAGCCTATGAGATGTCTTGATAGCCATCATGAAGCCCAGAGAAGTCATTATGCAAGAGCTCAGAAGATTCAACCATGAATGGTAGAATTAGGGTTTTGACTGGGTCAACCCTAGATCAGCTAAAGATTTGGAGAAGGTTGAGATCTAATCCAAGGGCCATGAGATCATGGAATGATGCATAGGGATGTTATAAATATGATTCCTAGACCAACTCATCATGATTGAGGAGTTTGAGAAGTTTCAAGTTAGGGTCTCCAAGGATTGTCAGTGAAAAAAACCCTAATTTGACCCCTATCTTCCAGGCAGTTTTAGCTCTAGATGTGATTGATATCTCATCTTCCCCACAACATGAATGTTGTAGAGCTTGTTCTTAGCTTTAATTTGAGTGGTGGAAGTCCTTGATAGGAGTTGCAGAGCTCAAGTTATGGTTTTGACAAATTACAGGTCAACAGAGGTATGTGAATCTGGGTCCTTGAAAGTCGCCTAACTTGCAGACAACTTTTTCCCTAGTAGGATGATTCCTATGACCTCTTGGTCAACATGAATGTTGAAGGGAATCTTCTTAGATTTAATTTTAGTGGTATAAGTCCTTGATAGGATTTGTAGAACTCAACTTATGGTTTGAACAAGACAGGGGTATTTTGGTCATTTGTCAGTTATAGGTCATTTTTAAGCAAAGGCCATATCTCCTATTTCCAAGCCTCAAATGGAAAAACTCAAAACATGAAAGTTGTTCAAAATGTGATTTTAAGTCTAGAAAGAAAGTCATGAATTGTTGGAAAAGCTCATAGCATGGATTTGCATGATTGGTCAAAAATGAACTAAAAATGGCTTATAAGTTTAAAAAGTTGAATTTGAAAATTGGTTTGGAAGATCTATGAATCCAAAATAGGTCATCCAATATATCATTTTGATTGGAAACATAATTTTGAGAACATTGGTTCAAATATAATTTTGATTTAAGGCTTTAAAATGGGTGATGCTTTGTTAATTTGAAACTTGCATTATAAGTCATCTTTGGAAATTTCAACACAAGGCAAGGAAAAGCATTGTATTTGCTCATATCTCTCCAATATCTCTTATGATGACATTTTAAGGCCATTTTGCAAGGCTTAATGCATGGTGCATGAGATATTCAAGTTACCATTGCATGAGATTTTCAATACTTTCTAGCTCATTCTAGAAAGATCTAGGAGTTTCCATTAATCATTATAAAAAGAGTGGATCAGGGAGGGTAAAAGGTTGGTGATCATTGTTGATGAGAGGTGAGATTAGAGTGAAAAAAGCAAGATTCTTCCATTGGCAATTTGATATCAAACCTTCATTCTCCTCAATCTCCATTCATTTCTCCACCACAAACCTATTATTCTGATCATTGTGATTGAGTACATGCTGAGGTAGAAGAAGATCCATGGCAGTTTGAAGCTATTTTGAGGAAATTGCAAGAATTGCATTTTGCTGTCCAACTCGAGTTTCAAGCCTTGTTCATCATTCTTGCTGCATACAGAATCCATATTGGCCTCTAAGGATCAAACAAGGAAGGTTTCAAGCACTGAATTGCAAGGAAACCATAGCCTCCATTAAAGTGTAACAGGTTGGTGATCTTGCTCGAATCTCATAGTTTATGTGCATTCTGCCATAGTTATAGGTGTAGAACTGTTAAGCTAGGGTAGAAGACCAGTTTCTGAGGATTAGGGAGCATTTCATGGGGTTTCATGGCAGGTACAAGAATCTGTTATGATTGATAGTAAGCTGGATCAAGAGTTTTAGCTAGCATGTTATAGTTCATTATGATGAGGGTAACATAAAGAATATAATCAGGCCATTAGATTTGAGTTTTATCAATGTTGATACCAGAACAAAATGTTGGAACCCTAGTTTTCTCGCATGCTGTTTGGATGATACAAGATGATTCAAGAGAAACTATGAACTTGGTTGGATTCCTGGTGTTAAGTAGGGTAATTTCAGTCTTTGGATCGTGGCAAACCATGGAGAATTGAGAGAGAAAGAAAGACTGGAAGTTTCCTGCGTGAGAACTCGTGTTGCTGCAAAACCCTAATCCATTTGGGGACGATGAGCTATGGCCGTTGGATGGGGGTCAAATGCTTGACTGAAGACTCCATCGTGTGGTCACGATTAAAAGAGAAAAACGGAGGGAATTTTAAAAACTGAAACGCACCGTTTCAATTAGTGAGGTTTCCTGGGCCTGAGCTTCGCTATCTGCATCCCACCTTATTCTGGCCCATTGAATTTTCAACTACGCGCGTGTACTATTTTCACCCCCCCCCCCCCTCATTTTCATTATTTTATATTTTGTTTTCTTTTATATTTTTAGTGAACTTTGATAATTCATAAAAAATTGATAAATAATGATTTTTTGTTCATTCTTTTTGCTATGTTTAGATAATAATGTGTAGAAAATTATAAAAATAAAAATAGTTTTATTTTTAATGTAGAATTTTTGGTGATATTTTCTTTTAAATAGTGCATTTATTTTCTTTTAGTTGATATCTCATTTTCTATGAATTGTTTTAGGACTTTCCCTTAGGGTTTTTGAGCCATTCTTTTTGGCATAGTTAGATGTTGAATCCTAGTATTCCCTGGATTTATTACTAGATTTTTAGATTAAAATTTGATTAGTTTAGATAATTGAACTTAGGATAGTCAAATTAGGGTTTTAGGTTGTATAGGTAGACTTGAACAAATTTGTTTTGGGGGTTTATAGGTCAAATTAGTGTATGGGGAATACATGGGTTAAGGGTAAGTATGTATAGAATCCCCTAGAATTTTTCTAGAATATTGTATGGTGCTTTAGTATTTTTCATTGATTTTTGAATGTATGGATAGTATGTGTGTTGCTTAAAGGCATAAGTTGTATTGTTGTGTATTCTTTCCTTCTCTTTTGAGTGTGTGAGCTTGGAGGATTGAGTTGAAGACCTTGTGGATCATCATGGAAGCTTTGAAGACCTTGCAGAGGAGTTTAGCATAGCTTTTGTTGTTTTGTTTATAGGTTTATAGGTGCATAGGCAGAGCCCTAGATAGAATACTTTGTTCAATAACCAAGGAGTGCTTTGTTCACCTCCTTTCTTCTCTATGACACAGAGTCCCTTAAGGGTATTCACCTCTCTCCTTTGGAGGGATTAGTGACCTTGCCCTATAAGGTAGAACTTTGAGAGAGCCTTTCCCTTTTGTGTTAAGTCCTCAATGGCATCCTTTGGAAGTCAGTGAGTACTGTAACATCCCCCACTCATCTTGTTGACTGAATCTTGTTTGCTGGAGCATTGGAGCCATTGAAGATAGAAGCTGAGGCCTTGAAGAGGATGATTCCTTGGAGATTATTAAAGTCTGAAGACTCTGTGAAGATCAAATTGATGTCTGAAGATCCCTGAAGATAGTAAAGCCTGAAGGTAGAGCTGATCAAAAAAGCTGAAGCTCAAAGGGAGAAGATGAGTTGATGCTCATGTTGTAGGGTTGATACCTGGAAAGCAAGTGATCTCTGAAGTCTGAAGACTGGGTTGCTGCTGGAGGAGCTGAGGCTTTCTTCTATTTTCTTTGATGTATTGTGTGTTTTGTCTGATTTGTCTGTTGCATTAGACTAAGCCCATTTAGAATAAGTTCAGTCTAAGAGCATGAGTGCATCTAATTGCATTGTTATTGCTTGGCTTTGCTTGCGGGTATTCGGTAGAGCCCAGCTCCCTTGCCCATGTGTTTATTTTACCTGAGGGTATTTCATTTCTTTCATCTGTATGATTGCAGTTTATTGTTTTTGCTGGATAGCATGTTGTTTATTTCAGTATGATCACTGTTATTTCATGACTGGCTTGAGGTCGAGACGAGCTTGTGGAGGCTGAAGCCCCACACACATTTCCTCCCTCACTTGCATTTCATGCATTTTACCGTTAAAGCTGATGCTTTTGTCTGTCTTGGCGTATCATTGACATGATCCCTTAGGACTCTCATTTCCTCTGATGAGGATTTGATGATAGACTTTTAGGTTGAAACCTATGCATGACAACTTCTAGGAGTTCCCTGTTCGAACCTCAACCATAGGATGAATCCATGGCATGATAACAGTAGGACTTGATAGTCTCCCTCCTAGTTGGGCCTGTTCTCTTCTCATCTCAAAACAGTTTAAGATACAGTAATCATGAATGATTTCTTTCGTGCGTTACGAGCCTTAAGCTATCTGAGAAAGGATTGTGGGAGAGTTTCTGTTCCACAGTCTGGATGTTTAGTATGGTACCCTTTGGGTGACATGCGACGCATTAACTCTCAGGTCATAGTCTCTAGTGCGGTTGAAATCGCAAACACAGTAAAAAAGCACTTCTTTCAGGAGATAACCCGTAGTAAGCCGAACTACGTTTGCTCTGATCTTTCATACCAGATGAAAGTACGTAGGCATAGGATGCGATATCCTAGCGAGCAACCTTCAACCTTTCCCCCGTAGTTAGCCGAACTACGTTGACTCTGATTTCTCATTCCAGACGGGAATACGTAGGCATAAAGCGCGATGCTTTGCCGAGTCATTTTTCTTTTCTTTTTCAGCCAGCCTTGATAGGTAGATAGATTATAACCAACCCGTCCAAGTAAACAAACAAGCAAGGATCCCGTCGAGTACGACGGACGTGAGGGGTGCTAATACCTTCCCCTTGCGTAACTGACTCCCGAACCCAGACAATGGTTGCGATGACCTTGTCTTACCCTTATTCGTCAGGTTTTTTCCGATCGTTTCCTTTCCCGCTCTGAGGGATAAATAACGAAAGGTGGCGACTCTTCTGTTATGCCGGCACCTTATTTTCGCGCAAGCGACATCTGGTGACTCTGCTGGGGACTCCAACGGTTCCCTGCGAGTCAATCCTATCGTTTGTGTGTTTGCTTGTTGGGGTGCGTTTATTTATCGCATTTTTGCTTCTCGCACTTTATTTCCCGCATTTCATTTTCAGTATAATATGATTATTTGTGCTGTTGTGGGATGGGAGTTCTGATTGAGTGAGAAGCCAGACCCAGGCTTGAGTGCACCATAGACTTAGAGTGGAAATTAGTGGGCGCGTGCTTGCTTTGCAGGCACTAGTGTCTCATGAAATCCACGCTCAGACGAGGTTCATCCGGTTGGCTTCACTTTCAACCCTTTGGGTTGAGACGGTTGCTGGTTTGGTGGATTGTCGACTCTGGGGACCGATCATTTTTGATTCAGCTAAGTGAGGCCTCTTCAGGACTTGATGATGCCACTCCTTCTGGGAATCGTATCATCAGTTTTGAAAGTCTGTGACGCTGATGAACGCATAGGATGTTGTACCTTGAGTCAGTCTAGGTTCATACCTGTGAGTGGGACTGGGTTTATTGCAGGAAACTTAGACCTTCAGACTACCTGGTTTTCTTGACAGTAAATCGGTTATGTTGGGTTCTCAGTTGCAGACATGTTCTTGATAGAGCAAGAGGTTTTTGATCAGAGGATTTTGTCGCCGGGTGTTTGTCTGTTCTTGATAGAGTAGGCTTTGATCAGTCGGTTATCATCAGTTATTTGTTCTTGATAGGGCAGATTTTGAGTGGGGTCTGAAGATCTCATCAGCAGCTGTGTGTTTGCTCTTGATAGGGCAGATTTTTGATTTGGGGTCTGAAGACTTCATCAACAGATGTTCCTTGATCTTGCACCCGGGGTCCTTATTATCAGTCACTTACTCTTGTCAGAACAGAATTTTGATCTCGGTCCCATCAGATGGTTATTCTCAGCAGATCAGATTAGTGGTCTTACACCGGGGTTTCCCTCTCATCAGTGACTGTTGATACCGAATCTCCACAATAGCCACCTGGATATATTATTGCATACCTGCATTTTGCATTAGTTTGCGCATTCATCTGCATTCCATTAACGTGTGTCTGTGTTGCAGGTACCGTTTCCCCGATCCCGGATTTCTCGTCTTCTGCTGCTATTATGGCTTCTCTCAGGAAGACTGTTGCATACAAGTTCCCGACCCCCGATGTGTCGAAGCTGACTGGTTTGATAGCCCTGGCAGGGGATTCTGTGAAGGATAGGTTCAGGAAGTCTTATGGCAGGTTGCTTAGCCTGGTTTACAAACCTTCTACGTCCGAGTTGAATGGGTTACATGCTCTTCTGCAGTTTTATGACCCCCCCTTGAGGTGTTTCACTTTTCATGACTTCGTTCTCGCGCCGACATTGGAAGAGTATGCTGATATGCTGGGTGTGCCTATCAAAAGGCAGATGCCTTTTGTCCACATGGATGCTGAGCCTGATCTGGTTGGTTTGGCTTCCTCACTCCATTTGAGCGCTTCTGAGTTAGTAGTGACGAGTTGGAACAAGGTCTCAGGGTTCTCTCTGCAGTTTCTGATAGCTAAGGCTCAGCAGTGTGCTAAGGACAAATGTTGGGACGCCTTCAGCGCCATCCTTGCCTTATGCATATATGGCATTATCCTATTTCCCAGCATGCCTGATTTCGTGGATTTTGATGCATTCCATATCTTTGCCTCAGGGAATCCAGTCCCTACTCTGATCGGAGACGTCTACCATTCAGTGCATTACAAGAATGAGAACCAGAGAGGGAAGAATGTCTCATGCTGCGTACCGTTGTTGTACAAGTGGTTTGACAGTCATTTGCCTAAGAAGGGTTCTTCTGTCTTGTCTGCAGCCACAGCTGAGTGGCCTGAGCGTCTGATGAGTTTGTCGGCGGAAGACATTGATTGGTTCGTTGACAGAGACAGGTTAGGCACCGAGGTGATTTTCAGCTGTAGTGGGTTTCCTAACGTACCTCTGATAGGTAGGAAGGGTTGCATCAACTACAACCCATCATTGCTAGTTCGTCAGTTTGCATATGCTTTGAGCACTCCACCGAAGGAAGAAGAGGTACGGGAATCTCTGTACCTCACGGGTATTCTAGAGGGGGATTTGTTGTCCAAGCTTCAGTATGCGTGGAACAACATCAGCACGAGAGGAAAGCCTTTGTTGGGGAAGAGCAACAGCCAGGCCTACCCTCTTTATTCAGATTGGATCAGAGCCAGAGCCAGCGCTATAGGGATGCCATTCCCTCATGTCAGACCAGAGAGTCCTCCACCAGTCAAAGAGCCTACCACTGTGTCCATTCATCAGCACAGCCAGGTATTAGCTGAGCGTGATGAACTGAAGAGGGCGAATACAGAATTAGAGAAGGAGTTAGCTCAGCTTCGGAGTGAGAGGAACGAAGCCGTGCATGCTCTCAAAAGGCAAACAAAGTCGGTGAGCCAGCTGGGTGCAGACTTGGCAAAGCAGATTGCTGATCGGGAACGCTTAGGTCAAGACTTCAGAGCTGCTAATGATGTGCTATCTACGAAGAAGCAGCATTTGGAGGAAGCATATCGGAGAATATCTAAGTTCGACCAGCATTGGAAGACTTCCATGGCCACCAGGAAGGAGCGAGAAGACAAGCTGATGCTGCAGATTTCTAAGCTAGAGACCGAAGTGAAGGACAGTGAGCGGAGGTTTGATGAAGAGACCGCCCGCAGGTACTCCGCTGAAGCCCGTCTCAACAAAGCCATTGCTAGCCTGAAGGAGCATAAGCTGATGTTTGAGTCTAAGAAGCGGAAGCTGGAGGATTGCTTTGGCGAAGGCGCTTGGGAGAGTTCAGTTCAGGGGCTTCAGCATACTGTCAGGCAGTGGGAACTACTCGTCGAGGGGTTGCTCACTTCGCCAGATCATTCAGAGACAAAGGAGTTATTAGCAAAGTATCGCGCCCGTGGCCGTACTTGACTAGTTATATCCCTGTTGTTTTTGATCTTTGATGTATGCTGACCATCACCAGACTTGTTGGCTGAGGTCATGCTGTTGATTTGTACTCGCTGATACTGTGTACTGCCTTGACAGGCCTTTCCATTTATATATGAGATTGATGTTTCCATGATCGGGCTCGGATTTCTTCTTCCTCTTATTATTATCAGCACTGGCACTAAGGCACTAGGATCGGGGGAAAATCTCCCACGCACACAGACACACGCCTGCATCTGCATGCAGCATATTTGCATGGTGTATATCTTATTGCTTTTCCTAACCTTTATTGTTAACAGGTTTTTCAGGTTCCGAGCTGTCTCCGGTCTCCAGGATTGATCAAAGACTCATCCACCGCTACTCAACTCGCGTCAATCAGACAAGGATAATGGACCAGGTACAGTCAGATGTTCAAGAGCTTCGTGAACGGATGGATCGTTTTATGGAGCTGATGCAAGTAGTTGCGAATGGGCAAGACCAACTTCGTACTTTGGTTCAACCTCTCATCTCCAGGGTTGACAGTAATGGAATACTTCACGGCGGGGCCGTACCCACTCCTCCTCCAGGGGATACTCCACAAAATGTTGTTCCTGCTGCCGGGGGCAACGGCAGTGCTAACGGCAATCTAATGACTAATATCGGGCTCAACGCGGCTGGCGTCGGCAATGGTAGTTTGGGAGCCAATGTTAACATAGGGCCGGTCAACGGCAATGCTGGTGCAGGAAATCTGTTGGTGCCTCAACCGTGGCTGGAGGACCATCAGGATGACATATTTTCTCAGAGAGGTGTAGAAGCAGAGTTGAATACTGAGGCTCGACTCAGGTTCAAGGCGCTGGAAGACAAGATGAGAAACATAGAAAATCAGAACACATTGGGCGTTGACATGTCCAACCTCGGGTTGATTGCTGACTTTAAAGTACCTCACAAGTTCAAGGTGCCTACCTTCGAGAAGTATAAGGGTACTACCTGCCCCCGTGTTCACCTTCGATCTTATTATAGAAAGATGTCCGCCTATTCTGACGATGAGAAGCTGCTGATGCACTTCTTTCAGGATAGTCTTTCAGGTCCATCGCTCGAATGGTATATGGGTTTGGAGCCCGCTACTGTGCGCACCTGGAAAGATCTTGCAGAAGCGTTTGTTCTCCACTATCAATACAATAGCGACTTGGCTCCCAACCGAGTTCAGCTTCAGAATCTCTCACAGCGGAACAATGAAAGCTTCAAAGAGTACGCCCAGCGGTGGCGTGAATTGGCTGCTCGGGTTCAACCGCCGATGGTTGAGCGTGAGCTAGTGCAAATGTTCGTGGCTACCCTTCCTGGAATCTATTATGAAAAGTTGGTCAGTGGCATGACCGGAACATTCTCGGCTCTCATCACTTTGGGAGAGCATGTTGAGAACGGTATAAAGATTGGAAAAATTCAGGGCGAATCATCCTCAGTTGGATGAGCTAGCAAGAAACCCTATACTGGCAAACGTCGAGAGGGAGATGCCAGTGCTGTCACTAATGCTAGGAGAAAGGGCAAGGGTCCTCAGTCTCAGATTGCTAGCATAAATATCCCAGCTGCCCCACCGCAGCAGCAGCAGCAGCAGCAGCCTCACCAGCAGAATCAGCAGGGGTATAGGAGATATCAGAATCGGGCTCCTATGACAAATCGTCAGTTTGAAACTCCACCTATGTCGTATGCGTAGCTTCTGCAAACGTTGCTTCAGCTCCAATTAATTCAAAAGAGGACGTTGGCTCCCTTAACAGGGGCACCGCCACCGGGGTATGATGCCAACGCTACTTGTGAATTCCATACTGGGGCACCGGGTCATACGATTGAGAATTGTAAAGCTTTTAAGCATAAAGTCCAAGACTTGGTGGACGCCAAGGTTATCAACTTTTCTGACAACGTGCCCAACGTTACCAAAAACCCGATGCCTCATCATAAGGGGGGCGGAGTGAATGCTGTTACCACTGAGGAGAGTTCAGATTTGCTGACTGATCTCAAAGATTTGAAGACGCCGTTGAGTTTTGTCAAGGCTAAGTTACTGAAGAAGGGCTTCTTTCCTGGATGTGGGGAGTTATGTATGGCTTGTGCTACACTTCCTGATGGGTGTGGGCAGCTGATCGAAGGTATCCAAAGTCTGATGTCCGAGGGTATTTTACAATTCAGCCGGAGCGTTGAAAGTGCATCAGGGGAAGTCGTACTGAAGCAGGCAGATGAAGTTGCTACCATTACCATTCCTCGCCACCCTATCACTATTTCTGCGCCCCGACCGCCTACTATCACCATCACCAGGGCCAGACCAATCCCATTCGAGAGTACCAATGTCGTTCCATGGCATTATGGCGCCGAAGTTTATTGTAATGGTCAGAAGATAGAGCTTGAGCCGTTCGGATCGACTGTGCAAAATCTTACCGAAGTCAGTGGTATCACTCGAAGCGGAAGAGTGTTTGCGCCAGCAGAAGTTGCAGCAGAGAAAGTGGTCTGAGATGACGCTGTGGATAAGGGTAAAGGTAAAGCTGTCGAAGAGGTCCCTGCAGGGGCAGAAAAAGACTTGCTAGTTAAAGATGCTGAAGAGTTCATGCGACTAATCAAGAAAAGTGACTACAAAATTGTAGATCATCTTCATCAGACTCCGTCAAAGATCTCGATTCTTAACATGTTGCTGTGTTCTAAAGCGCACCGCAACGCATTACTGAAAGTATTGAATGCTGCATATGTGCCGCAGGAGATATCAGTAAATCAGCTCGAGGAAGTGGTAGCCCATGTCAATGCTGGTAATGGGCTGGGTTTTACAGATCTAGAGCTGACTCCTAAAGGAAGAGATCACAACAACGCCTTGCACGTCTCGATAGAGTGCAGAGGTACGATTATGTCACATGTCCTGGTGGATACGGGTTCCTCGCTTAACGTGCTTCCGAAGAAAGCACTGATGAAGTTGGATACCCGTGGACTGCTGTGCACGCCCAGTGATCTGGTCGTGAAAGCCTTTGATGGGACCAAGCGCCACGTCTTCGGAGAGTTGACCCTGCCAATTCAAGTTGGTCCAGAGACGTTCAATACGGTTTTCTATATCATGGATATCATGCCCGCCTATAGTTGCCTCTTAGGTCGGCCATGGATCCATTCTGCTGGTGCCGTGACATCCACGCTGCATCAAAAGCTTAAGTATGCTGTTGGGGGCAGCATAGTGACAGTCTGTGGTGAAGAGGACATCATGGTAAGCCACCTGTCGTCCTTTAAATACGTCGAAATGGATGGAGAGATCCATGAGACTCTTTGCCAAGCATTTGAAACCGTCAGGGTAAAAGAGGTAGCTCCTGTCGTCGCAGAGAAGCAGGAGATGAATCTCTCCTCGTTTAAGGAAGCACGGGTCGTTGTCGAAGCTGGTTCCACCCCAGGCTGGGGGCATGTCTTGGATATACCAATCAAACAGGATAAGTTTGGATTGGGGTATTCTCCTGGAGCTGAAGCTTCATCTTCTTCTGGCAGCTCGTCTCGTGGGAAAGGGCCGATCCTATTCACCAAGGGGGGAGTAATTTTCGAGAGTATCAACGCTGCGTCGGAGGACAGCGGGGACAGTGATTGCGATCTTGGCGCCTGGATTCAACCAAGCAAGCCAGGCGAGCGCCTCCACAATTGGACCATCAAGGATATTATCAAGCTGACAAGTGAAGAGTAATGATTTGCTTTTTACAATCTTTGTACAACCCTATGTCCTGCCCGGGGCATAGTGGTTTTACTGTCAGGGCCTTGTTGGATTATGTGTATGCATTTTGTTAATAAATAAAAGGCGTTTTCTTCGTAATCAAATATTGTGTTCTCTGTTATTCCTGTTTTATGTTTATTTCGAAAAACAGCAAAATGGCAACGAGGTTCGTGCTAACCTGCATATTCTTGCTTTAAACTTAACCCTTGTTATTGCAGGATCCACGTAACAAATGACATCGACTCTGGACCCTCTACGGCTCACTACGACTTTGATTGCCCGATCTATCAAGCCGAGGATGAGATTGATGAAGACGAAGACCTTCCGGAAGAGTTGGCCCGCTTGTTGAGACAAGAGGAGAAGGTTATTCTGCCTCACGAGGAGGATATTGAGATCATAAATCTGGGTTCTGAGGAGCTTATCAGGAATGTCAGAGTAGGGGTTGCGCTGCAGAAGGATGTCAAGCATAGACTGGTCGAGATGCTTTGAGAGTATAGTGACGTCTTTGCTTGGTCATATGAGGACATGCCCGGACTTGACACTGATATCGTGGTTCATCGCTTGCCATTGCGAGAAGATTGCCCTCCAGTCAAGCAGAAGCTTAGGAGGACGAGACCAGATATGGCTGTAAAAATCAAAGAAGAAGTCCAGAAGCAGTTGGACGCAGGATTTCTAGCCGTTACCACTTACCCTCCGTGGGTCGCCAACATAGTGCCTGTACCGAAGAAGGACGGTAAGGTACGCATGTGCGTCGATTATCGGGATTTGAATAGGGCGAGCCCTAAGGATGATTTCCCGTTGCCTCATATCGATGTGTTGGTCGATAATACAGCCCAGTTTTCCGTGTTTTCGTTCATGGATGGCTTCTCCGGTTACAATCAGATTAAGATGGCACCGGAGGACATGGAGAAAACAACGTTTATTACCCCCTGGGGAACATTTTGCTATAAGGTAATGCCCTTCGGTCTGAAGAACGCAGGGGCCACTTACCAACGAGCAATGGTCACTTTGTTTCACGATATGATTCATCATGAGATCGAGGTCTATGTTGATGACATGATTGCAAAGTCCCAAATGGAGGAAGAGCATCTGGTCAATTTGTTGAAGCTGTTCGAAAGGCTTAGGAAGTTCAGGCTGAGGCTGAATCCTAACAAGTGCACTTTCGGAGTGCGGTCCGGAAAATTATTGGGGTTTATAGTTAGTGAACGAGGTATTGAAGTTGATCCTGCAAAGATAAAAGCTATCCAAGAAATGCCAGCGCCGAAAACAGAAAAAGAAGTTCGTGGTTTCCTGGGCCGAATAAACTACATTGCAAGGTTTATCTCTCAGCTCACGGCCACTTGTGAACCGATGTTCAAGCTTTTAAAGAAAAATCAGGCGATTACTTGGAATGAGGATTGCCAGAAGGCGTTCGACAAAATAAAACAGTATCTTCAAGAACCTCCAATCTTGATACCCCCAGTGGTTGGACGGCCATTAATCATGTACCTGACGGTTCTGGAGAATAGTATGGGGTGTGTTCTCGGTCAGCACGACGAGACGGGCAGAAAAGAGCATGCCATTTATTATTTGAGTAAAAAGTTCACTGAGTGTGAATCTCGATACTCGATGCTGGAGAAGACGTGTTGTGCATTAGCTTGGGCCGCCAAACATCTGCGACAGTATATGCTCAATCACACCACTATGCTAATTTCGAAGATGGATCCGATCAAGTACGTCTTCGAGAAGCAGGCTCTTTCGGGCAGGATTGCCAGACGGCAAATGGTGTTAACGGAATATGATATTCAGTACGTTTCTCAGAAATCCATTAAGGGAAGCGTATTGTCTGATTACCTTGCCGAACAGCCAATCGAAGACTACCAGCCAATGAAGTTCGAATTCCCCGACGAGGACATTATGTTTCTCAAAGCGAAGGACTGCGATGAGCCATTGCCCGATGAGGGGCCAGATAGGAAGTCTCAGTGGAAGTTGATATTCGACGGAGCGGTTAATTCTTATGGAAGTGGTATCGGGGCTATCATCACGACTCCTCACGGATCCCACATCCCTTTTACTGCGAGACTGACGTTTCCAGTTACCAACAACGAAGCAGAGTATGAAGCATGTATTATGGGTCTAGAAGAGGCAATTGATTTGAGAATCAAGAATCTAGACATATATGGCGACTCAGCGCTTGTAATCAATCAGATTAAAGGGGAGTGGGAAACTCGTCAAGCGAATCTAGTGTCGTACATGAATTATGCCAGGAGGCTGCTTCCGTTCTTCGATCGAGTGGAACTTCATCATGTACCCAGGGCTGAAAATCAGATGGCTGATGCCTTAGCCACGCTGGCTTCGATGTATAAAGTCAATTATTGGAATGAGGCTCCAAGAATTGTACTCTCGCGTCTTGATAGACCAGCATTTGTCTTCGCAATCGAGGATGCCACTGACGGCAAGCCATGGTTCCACGACATCCAGACCTTCCTTACGACCAAGGAGTATCCTGCGAGTGCGTCAACCCAGGATAAGAAGACTCTGAGGAGGCTATCTGGAAACTTTTATCTCAATCCTGATGGAGTGCTGTATAAGAGAAACCACGATCTCGTGCTGCTCAGATGTGTAGATGAGAAAGAAGTAAGTATGCTCATGGAAGAAGTCCATGAGGGAACATTTGGCACGCACGCCGGCGGGCATGCCATGACGAGAAAGATCCTGAGAGCAGGGTATTACTGGATGACTATGGAGTCGAATTGCTTCAGATTCGCGAAGAAATGTCACAAATGCCAGATTTATGCTGATAAAGTTCATGTGCCGCCGTGCCCATTGAATGTCATGTCCTCCCCTTGGCCGTTCTCCATGTGGGGCATCGACATGATAGGCAAGATCGAGCCCACTGCATCCAATGGTCATCGTTTTATTTTGGTAGCTATCGACTACTTCACCAAATGGGTGGAGGAAGCCTCGTACGCTAATGTGACCAAGCAGGTGGTAGCTAAATTCATAAAGAGGGACATCATCTGTCGCTATGGAATTCCCGAGCGGATCATTACTGATAATGGTTCGAATTTGAATAACAAGATGATGAAGGAGCTGTGCCAGAGCTTCAAGATTGAACACCACAACTCATCTCCCTACCGGCCGAAGATGAATGGCGCTGTTGAAGCGGCCAACAAGAACATCAAGAGGATTGTTCAGAAGATGGTTGTGACGTACAAAGATTGGCACGAGATGTTGCCGTTTGCCTTGCACGGTTATCGTACGACGGTGCGTACGTCGACCGGGGCAACTCCTTTCTCCTTGGTGTACGGTATGGAAGCTGTCCTACCGTTAGAAGTGGAGATTCCTTCTTTGCGAGTTTTGGTTGATGTGAAACTCGATGAGGCAGAATGGATTACGAATCGCTTGAACCAGCTCAGCCTGATGGACGAGAAGAGGTTAGCATCGATTGCATTTGGTCGTATGTACCAAAGCCGAATGAAGAAAGCTTATGATAAGAAGGTGCGTCCCAGAAGCTTTCAGACGGGTGATCTCGTCCTGAAGAAGATTCTTCCGCCACACTCCGATCACCGGGGCAAATAGACCCCGAATTACGAAGGGCCGTATGTCGTCAGCAAGGTCTTCTCAGGAGGAGCTTTGTTGTTATCCACAATGGATGGTGAAGATTTTGCATCCCCGGTGAACGCGGACGCAGTTAAAAAATACTTTGCTTGAAAGAGACCCGCTGGACAAAAAAGAAAGAGTCCAGGCAAAAAAGGGCATCCCGGCGAACCAAAAACAGAATAAAAGGTTCGGGCAAAAATTAGGGATATATTGAAAAAATGTACACCCGCGAAGTCGAAAACCTACACTGGGCGGCTTCGGCAAAAAAGGGTATCCCGGTGAACTGAAAACCCGTAAAGGGCGGTTCACGCAAAAGTTAGGGATTTGAATAAGCAAATGACTGCGTTCCGCGTGTGGACGTCCATTGTTTAGTGGTTCGGAAGACCTGAGGGCCGTTTATCTGAATCAATCTCTTCCAAAGCTGAAGCGTCGGAGAAGTGTCGAAGTCGAGTGGGTCTTAGAGGGATCAACTCATGGTGTTCGTCTACGCCTCGTTGCCGACATTTGTATATACTGATGTATATTTATGTTTTATTTTTGCGCGGCTTCCTCATTCCAGGAGCTTGCCTCTGTTGTAAAACATTTTTGCCCATTCAGGGGTTCATCATCAATAAAATGCACATTATTCAGCAATTCTGTTTGTCTGTTTAGCATTTATCTGTTTTGTTTGCGAATGAAAACGCCGATGTTTTTTGATAAAATGCGCATACATAAACTTGCGGGCCTAGGCCCATTGATTGTTGAAACAATTGATTAACTGAATATTGTCACGAGATAATAACCTGGATAGGACCCTTTGAGGAGGGAATCTTGTCTTTTTGTTTGTGTTGTTGCAGGTGTAGCGCCTTCCAGAGGATGTGCCGTGCACATCCCCGAAGCGGGGCGAGTCCTCCTTCTCCAGCAGAGTTCAGTAGTCTCTCCTCCGCAGAATCTGAACGCAAATGGTGAGCAGTGATATGTTTTCCCCAGGCAGAGATGATTCTCTTCCCCAAGCAGACGCATCCTGAAGGAACGTCACCTCATCAGCTGGATCAAGCACCGAAGAATGGTGTCTCCCCCAGCACCGGGTTACAAGTGCAGATTTCATAGAAGTGTTCGGGTGCAGAAGCTCGTGTTTCCCCAGTAAAGTCTCCAGTGGAATGGAGATTCCTCACCAGAGTCATGCTCTCTCCTGAAGTTGGATGATTCCCTCTTCCCCAGTAGAGTGTTGGAACAACTGAAGTTGTTTCCCCACAGAGTCGTCATCCCCAGAAGAGTAGCCATGGCGGCCGCGCAGTTCACTCTCGCGATTGACATCGCTTTCCTCCAGCAGGTTCGGGTTCTCGTAAAGCTTCGTCCCCTGCAGCAGTCAGCTGAAGTTGTTGGCCCTGCAGCGGTCAACCGGAAGATCAATTCCCCAGGCGGAGTCCAATTGATACTGGTGTGTCCACGTTCTCCTCAGCAGGATGATTCCTCTGTCAGAGTAGTTCTTTCTCCTTGACAGGAGAGTTCCCATCGGCATTTATTTTGCTGACGGGATTGCATCATTGGGCATGACCGCATAGCATTTAACACTGCATAGCATCTAACACTGCATAGCATTTAACGTTGCATAGCATTGTGCATGATTGCACGGCATTTAGCATAAACGCACATCATTCCCACCGTGTGGGGCATAGCGCAGAAGCATATGCATCATAAACATGACCTAGGTCGTTGTCATTCCAGGTGTTCATCCGAGAGACCAGTTGCTCAGGACGATTCCTGATATTCTCCCTAACGAGGTCGTTGTCCTAAGATGATTCTTAAGACCCCGGTGTAATTCCCACAGTCGCCCGCTCAAGAGGATTTTTGAGATCCCCAGCGAAGTCAGTTCAAGACGACCCTCGAATTCCTCAGCAGGGTCGTTTGCTTAAGATGATTCTTAAGACCTCAGTGCAGGTTCCCGAATGGTTTGCTCAGGACGATTCTCGAGCTCCCCAATAGCGTCCCCAGCAAGAGTGGCCCAGGGAGATTCCTGGGATACCCAACAGAATAAAGTCTCCAAAAAGGTTATCAGTTTAGGATAATTCTTGGAAGCGCCCTACGGAGTTGTTTGTTCAAGATGACTCCTGGAACCCCCAACAGAGTGGAGGGCTTTTCCCCAGCAGGTGGTTGGCACTTCCCCAGCAGTAGGAAGGTAGATTGATATCCCCAGCCGAGCACAGTCATGATTGGCAGATGCAATGTTTCCCCAAGCGGATCCTGAAGGATTGTCCAGCAAGCCGAAGTTTGTTTATCCCCGTGAGTTTGAGGACTTAATGACATGCGTGTCTTGTAGCCCGAAGGCTATGTTCCCTAGAAGGGTCGTTCCCCCATAAAGTCGTTCAGAGCATTTATCGCTTTCCCCGTGCAGAGTATAGCAGAAGATAGTGTGTTGATCTGCTTGATGTGCTGTGTTCTCCGAAGGAGCCCGTCGTCCTCAAGTGTAAGTCCAGTTGAGACAAGCAGAAAATACAGTTCCCTTGAAGGGTAGCTTTTCCTCAGCATAATGATTACTCTCCCCGAGAGGATGATTCCTCTTCCCAGCATTTGCTCTGCTGGGGCATTTCCTTGCATGATTGCATAACATTTATTCAAGAGCGTAGCATTCCGTTTCGCGCGGAGCCTTACTCCCATTTTTCCAGCATTTACATATGAAGCATAAACCAGGTGGTTACCGTACAGAAGTACTTGCTCCCTAGTAAAGTTGGTAGGGATCGTCTGAGTGAACTCTGTCGTTATTCCCCAGCAGTTGTTGAAGTCGTTTGGGTGAACTCTCTCGTCTTTCTGCAGCAAAGTCTACAAGGTTGTTTGGGTGAACCCTTCTTCCTTTTCCCCAGTGAGTCGTCAGGATTGTTTGGGTGAACCCCCATTCCTCTCGCCTCAACCGAGTTGTTAAATTGATGATTGTTTCCGGTGACCCGACGTGTTTGCTTTTATTTAGCAACGACTTGACAAGATGTCAAGAGAATAGCAGCGTATATGTTTGATTCCAAGCTCAGGTTTCGTACCTTTGGATATGTTTGATTCCAAGCTCAGGTTTCGTACCTTTGGATATGTTTGATTCCAAGCTCAGGTTTAGTACCTTTGGATGTGTTTGCTTCCAAGCTCAGGTTTAGTACCTTTGGATGTGTTTGCTTCCAAGCTCAGGTTTAGTACCTTTGGATGCGTTTGATTCCAAGCTCAGGTTTAGTACCTTTGGATGTGTTTGCTTCCAAGCTCAGGTTTAGTACCTTTAGATGTGTTTGCTTCCAAGCTCAGGTTTAGTACCTTTGGATGCGTTTGATTCCAAGCTCAGGTTTCGTACCTTTGGATATGTTTGATTCCAAGCTCAGGTTTAGTACCTTTGGATGCGTTTGCTTCCAAGCTCAGGTTTAGTACCTTTGGATGCGTTTGATTCCAAGCTTAGGTTTAGTACCTTTGGATGTGTTTGCTTCCAAGCTCAGGTTTAGTACCTTTGGATGTGTTTGAATCCAAGCTCAGGTTTAGTACCTTTGGATGTGTTTGATTCCAAGCTCAGGTTTCGTACCTTTGGATATGTTTGCCTCCAATATTAGGAGGTGTACCGTGGAAGTGTTTGTTTACATCCCAAGCTCAGGTCTTGTACCTTTGAGATGTATACTTCGGATCCCCGGACCGGGTTTGTGTTTGACGGCGAGGTTAGACTCTTTAAATCCCCAGTAGAGATAATGTTTGTGCGACGGTGATGTCGAGTGTCTCTAAGAGGATGTTTGTTTCCGACGGCGATGTCAGATTCAGTTTTCCAGCGGCGATGCGGGGTATTATGTCAGATGTGTTTCTCCAGCGGCGATGCGGGGTACTTTGTTCAGAGATATATTTTCTCCAGCGGCGATGTTGGGTGTTGTGGTTGTCTGAAGGCAGTGTCAGAAGAATTTAATGTGGATAACTGACGGCGATGTCAGGTTGATATTTCTCCAGCTAGCTGTTGAGCAGCTAGTGTTGCAGTATTCAAAGATTTGTTCCCCGCAGAGTACCGTGTGCTCGCGCGGTTGGCAAATTTTCGGGTTTACTGATATTCAATCGTCTCGCACCTTGATTGGTTAAGAGTCGTTCGCTCCTCACCAAGTCAGGTTCAAGCCGTTTGAATAGGGGCAGCTGTTGCACCCCAAAATTTGACCAACAATCATTTATTCACTGAGTGTTTGAAAATGGATACCTTCATCAGAAAGTTCAAGAGATCCCCAGAGGAGTTGGTTGAAACCAGGGTTGTGTGCTTCATAGCTTGAGAGTTGTGGGTGCTCCTCAGATGATTCTGAGACTTTGAGAATGGACTAGATGTTTTGATAAAGCCTATGAGATGTCTTGATAGCCATCATGAAGCCCAGAGAAGTCATTATGCAAGAGCTCAGAAGATTCAACCATGAATGGTAGAATTAGGGTTTTGACTGGGTCAACCCTAGATCAGCTGAAGATTTGGAGAAGGTTGAGATCTAATCCAAGGGCCATGAGATCATGGAATGATGCATAGGGATGTTATAAAGATGATTCCTAGACCAACTCATCATGATTGAGGAGTTTGAGAAGTTTCAAGTTAGGGTCTCCAAGGATTGTCAGTGAAAAAAACCCTAATTTGACCCCTATCTTCCAGGCAGTTTTAGCTCTAGATGTGATTGATATCTCATCTTCCCCACAACATGAATGTTGTAGAGCTTGTTCTTAGCTTTAATTTGAGTGGTGGAAGTCCTTGATAGGAGTTGCAGAGCTCAAGTTATGGTTTTGACAAATTACAGGTCAGCAGAGGTATGTGAATCTGGGTCCGTGAAAGTCGCCCAACTTGCAGACAACTTTTTCCCTAGTAGGATGATTCCTATGACCTCTTGGTCAACATGAATGTTGAAGGGCATCTTCTTAGCTTTAATTTTAGTGGTAGAAGTCCTTGATAGGATTTGTGGAACTCAACTTATGGTTTGAACAAGACATGGGTATTTTGGTCATTTGTCAGTTATAGGTCATTTTTAAGCAAAGGCCATATCTCCTATTTCCAAGCCTCAAATGGAAAAACTCAAAACATGAAAGTTGTTCAAAATGTGATTTTAAGTATAGAAAGAAGGTCATGAATTGTTGGAAAAGCTCATAGCATGGATTTGCATGATTGGTCAAAAATGAACTAAAAATGGCTTATAAGTTTAAAAAGTTGAATTTGAAAATTGGTTTGGAAGATCTATGAATCCAAAATAGGTCATCCAATATATCATTTTGATTGGAAACATCATTTTGAGAACATTGGTTCAAATAGAATTTTGATTTAAGGCTTTAAAATGGGTGATGCTTTGTCAATTTGAAACTTGCATTATAAGTCATCTTTGGAAATTTCAACACAAGGCAAGGAAAAGCATTGTATTTGCTCATATCTCTCCAATATCTCTTATGATGACATTTTAAGGCCATTTTGCAAGGCTTAATGCATGGTGCATGAGATATTCAAGTTACCATTGCATGAGATTTTCAATACTTTCTAGCTCATTCTAGAAAGATCTAGGAGTTTCCATTAATCATTATAAAAAGAGTGGATCAGGGAGGGTAAAAGGTTGGTGATCATTGTTGATGAGAGGTGAGATTAGAGTGAAAAAAGCAAGATTCTTCCATTGGCAATTTGATATCAAACCTTCATTCTCCTCAATCTCCATTTATTTCTCCACCACAAACCTATTATTCTGATCATTGTGATTGAGTACATGCTGAGGTAGAAGAAGATCCATGGCAGTTTGAAGCTATTTTGAGGAAATTGCAAGAATTGCATTTTGCTGTCCAACTCGAGTTTCAAGCCTTGTTCATCATTCTTGCTGCATACAGAATCCATATTGGCCTCTAAGGATCAAACAAGGAAGGTTTCAAGCACTGAATTGCAAGGAAACCATAGCCTCCATTAAAGTGTAACAGGTTGGTGATCTTGCTCGAATCTCATAGTTTATGTGCACTCTGCCATAGTTATAGGTGTAGAACTGTTAAGCTAGGGTAGAAGACCAGTTTCTGAGGATTAGGGAGCATTTCATGGGGTTTCATGGCAGGTACAAGAATCTGTTATGATTGATAGTAAGCTGGATCAAGAGTTTTAGCTAGCATGTTATAGTTCATTATGATGAGGGTAACATAAAGAATATAATCAGGCCATTAGATTTGAGTTTTATCAATGTTGATACCAGAACAAAATGTTGGAACCCTAGTTTTCTCGCATGCTGTTTGGATGATACAAGATGATTCAAGAGAAACTATGAACGTGGTTGGATTCCTGGTGTTAAGTAGGGTAATTTCAGTCTTTGGATCGTGGCAAACCATGGAGAATTGAGAGAGAAAGAAAGACTGGAAGTTTCCTGCGTGAGAACTCGTGTTGCTGCAAAACCCTAATCCATTTGGGGACGATGAGCTATGGCCGTTGGATGGGGGTCAAATGCTTGACTGAAGACTCCATCGTGTGGTCACGATTAAAAGAGAAAAACAGAGGGAATTTTAAAAACTGAAACGCACCGTTTCAATTAGTGAGGTTTCCTGGGCCTGAGCTTCGCTATCTGCACCCCACCTTATTCTGGCCCATTGAATTTTCAACTGCGCGCGTGTACTATTTTCACCCCCCCCCCTCATTTTCATTATTTTATATTTTGTTTTCTTTTATATTTTTAGTGAACTTTGATAATTCATAAAAAATTGATAAATAATGATTTTTTGTTCATTCTTTTTGCTATGTTTAGATAATAATGTGTAGAAAATTATAAAAATAAAAATAGGATTTTATTTTTAATGTAGAAGTTTTGGTGATATTTTCTTTTAAATAGTGCATTTATTTTCTTTTAGTTGATATCTCATTTTCTATGAATTGTTTTAGGACTTTCCCTTAGGGTTTTTGAGCCATTCTTTTTGGCATAGTTAGATGTTGAATCCTAGTATTCCCTGGATTTATTACTAGATTTTTAGATTAAAATTTGATTAGTTTAGATAATTGAACTTAGGATAGTCAAATTAGGGTTTTAGGTTGTATAGGTAGACTTGAACAAATTTGTTTTGGGGGTTTATAGGTCAAATTAGTGTATGGGGAATACATGGGTTAAGGGTAAGTATGTATAGAATCCCCTAGAATTTTGCTAGAATATTGTATGGTGCTTTAGTATTTTTCATTGATTTTTGAATGTATGGATAGTATGTGTGTTGCTTAAAGGCATAAGTTGTATTGTTGTGTATTCTTTCCTTCTCTTTTGAGTGTGTGAGCTTGGAGGATTGAGTTGAAGACCTTGTGGATCATCATGGAAGCTTTGAAGACCTTGCAGAGGAGTTTAGCATAGCTTTTGTTGTTTTGTTTATAGGTTTATAGGTGCATAGGCAGAGCCCTAGATAGAATACTTTGTTCAATAACCAAGGAGTGCTTTGTTCACCTCCTTTCTTCTCTATGACACAGAGTCCCTTAAGGGTATTCACCTCTCTCCTTTGGAGGGATTAGTGACCTTGCCCTATAAGGTAGAACTTTGAGAGAGCCTTTCCCTTTTGTGTTAAGTCCTCAATGGCATCCTTTGGAAGTCAGTGAGTACTGTAACATCCCCCACTCATCTTGTTGACTGAATCTTGTTTGCTGGAGCATTGGAGCCATTGAAGATAGAAGCTGAGGCCTTGAAGAGGATGATTCCTTGGAGATTATTGAAGTCTGAAGACTCTGTGAAGATCAAATTGATGTCTGAAGATCCCTGAAGATAGTAAAGCCTGAAGGTAGAGCTGATCAAAGGAGCTGAAGCTCAAAGGGAGAAGATGAGTTGATGCTCATGTTGTAGGGTTGATACCTGGAAAGCAAGTGATCTATGAAGTCTGAAGACTGGGTTGCTGCTGGAGGAGCTGAGGCTTTCTTCTATTTTCTTTGATGTATTGTGTGTTTTGTCTGATTTGTCTGTTGCATTAGACTAAGCCCATTTAGAATAAGTTCAGTCTAAGAGCATGAGTGCATCTGATTGCATTGTTATTGCTTGGCTTTGCTTGCGGGTATTCGGTAGAGCCCAACTCCCTTGCCCATGTGTTTATTTTACCTGAGGGTATTTCATTTCTTTCATCTGTATGATTGCAGTTTACTGTTTTTGCTGGATAGCATGTTGTTTATTTCAGTATGATCACTGTTATTTCATGACTGGCTTGAGGTCGAGACGAGCTTGTGGAGGCTGAAGCCCCACACACATTTCCTCCCTCACTTGCATTGCATGCATTTTACCGTTAAAGCTGATGCTTTTGTCTGTCTTGGCGTATCATTGACATGATCCCTTAGGACTCTCATTTCCTCTGATGAGGATTTGATGATAGACTTTTAGGTTGAAACCTATGCATGACAACTTCTAGGAGTTCCCTGTTCGAACCTCAACCATAGGATGAATCCATGGCATGATAACAGTAGGACTTAATAGTCTCCCTCCTAGTTGGGCCTGTTCTCTTCTCATCTCAAAACAGTTTAAGATACAGTAATCATGAATGATTTCTTTCGTGCGTTACGAGCCTTAAGCTATCTGAGAAAGGATTGTGGGAGAGTTTCTGTTCCACAGTCTGGATGTTTAGTATGGTACCCTTTGGGTGACATGCGACGCATTCACTCTCAGGTCATAGTCTCTAGTGCGGTTGAAATTGCAAACACAGTAAAAAAGCACTTCTTTCAGGAGATAACCCGTAGTAAGCCGAACTACGTTTGCTCTGATCTTTCATACCAGATGAAAGTACGTAGGCATAGGACGCGATATCCTTGCGAGCAACCTTCAACCTTTCCCCCGTAGTTAGCCGAACTACGTTGACTCTGATTTCTCGTTCCAGACGGGAATACGTAGGCATAAAGCGCGATGCTTTGCCGAGTCATTTTTCTTTTCTTTTTCAGCCAGCCTTGATAGGTAGATAGATTATAACCAACCCGTCCAAGTAAACAAACAAGCGAGGATCCCGTCGAGTACGACGGACGTGAGGGGTGCTAATACCTTCCCCTTGCGTAACCGACTCCCGAACCCAGACAATGGTTGCGATGACCTTGTCTTACCCTTATTCGTCAGGTTTTTTCCGATCGTTTCCTTTCCCGCTCTGAGGGATAAATAACGAAAGGTGGCGACTCTTCTGTTATGCCGGCACCTTATTTTCGCGCAAGCGACACCCATCCAACAAATCTGGTGATGATTAAGATACAAAAGAAGAGAAACAACTACGACATACCAGAAGATGATCCTCCCCAACAACCATGCTCCTCACTGCAGGTCCGAGCCTCCTTGAGCATCGTCTTTGTATCCGGATGATCTGGTCTAGCAACCACTCTCTAATGAGGATGTCCCTTCTGTGCATAACATCTCTGAGACAGTGATAAGACTCCTCCCAGGCATCTTCGCCAAAAGCATCTTCTAACCTGGGTCTCTTCAAACCTGCCCAAATCTTGAGCTCTTCAACAGCTGATAGAGTCTCGTGGAGCTTCTGCTCACTTGTGTATCTACTGGATGATTCTACCATCACTTCTCTTTCTTTGACCTTGAATTGCGACTTCAGCTTATCAATATGACTACGAAGCTAGTCTTCCCTGTTCTTGTTAGCAGTTAATGTAGCATTCTATTGCTCATTGAATTTGGATATCTCAAGATATGCTCCATTTAAATCCTTCTTTCTATGTTTCAAAAAGCTAACAGTACTTTTCTGATCCTGACCAATCCGCTCTCACACCATGATCTCCTTGGATAGCTCTTTCTCCAGCTTGGTTAAAGATTCTAACTTCATCTTAGCCAAGTAAACATCTTCTCCTCTATCATGCTTCAACTGACTGATCTCCTTTTTCAACTCTTCATTTTCTTTGTGCAGCTCTTCCTTCTATGCCCAAAGTTGTACCTTAGGATGTCAATTGTTGTAGGATGCTCAATGACCAACGGATACAAGGGTTCCTTAATAAAGAAAGGCAAAAGTATCTTCTCAACCCTCTTTTGAATCCATTCCACGTATGGATCGTAGGTTCTACAATCATTCTTCCCTAAAGAAAGTTCCCCCTCATGTGAATTTTACCCCACGCATCAACATATCTCGCCAGAATACCAGGGTCAGTTGTGCCAGTAAAGTATAGAGATTTATGCATTTCATCATCCTCCAGAGGTCCCCTCAAAGCATACCCAAGTTGTCTAACAGCGAGAGAATGGTTGTAGTTAATTCCCCTTTTCCTCCCCATCAGTGGCACATTGGGGAAGCTACCACAACTGAAGATAATCTCCCTACCAAGCCGATCTCAGTTAAACCAGACGATATCCTTGGATGTCAAACCCATGAGCCTCTTAGACCATTCGAATGAATTCTTTGAATCCACAAAAGCTCCAGAACAAGGAATATGATCCGTAAACCACTTGTGTAGAAGCGATGTACAACAAGAAACATGAAGTAGAAGAATCATGTTCCATGAATTAGAAGAATCATGATGTTGTTATTGTTACTATGATTACATGTTCCATGAATTAGAAGAATCATGATGCATATGTTTGATTATTGTTGATTCTTGAAGCTATAACTCATAATTATCTTGATTTGGTGTGGGTATATATCAGCATATGATTAAGGTTGATGGATAATGGTTTGGATGTTTTTTGTGTGAAGTAAATATGGTATTCTTTAGCCTACCTGCTGTGGTAATCGATCACCGATATAAAATTAAGATTTTAGGACATTTTATGGGCTTGTAATAGATTATCATATACTGGTAATCAATTATTACAAATTGAGTAGGAAAAATAGAGATTTGAAATCATTGTAAAATGAGTTTCGTAACTCGGAATGAGGCTCGATCAGATGTGTTGGAAAGTTAGTTCAACGCTCTATTGCTTGGTGAGATAAAATAATGATTATAAGTAAATTATCACTTGCTTGTTGGTATTACATTATTATATATGTTTATGAATTGTTTCTTTATTTCCACCATAAAAATAGGAACAATAATTCCAATTGTTACGAGAATGGATGTGTTAGGAAGCTAATGCAAAGGACTATGAATATTGCAACATGCCATATTATCTTGTGTGCTTTATGTATGTTATGAACCATATTATGATACATGTTATATAATGTTGGTTGTGATGTTTATGTATGTATACATAACATGATTAAAATATTATGAAGATGAGTGAGGAAACCTAGGATTAATACTTGGTAAAGGAACTAGAAAGATAACTTAGGTTACGAATATGACTTAGATAACATTAGACGGTGACGTTTATTCGATATGATACCTAGGTGAGTATCATGGATAAATAACCTCCATAGATTAGATTGAGATGCCTTGTATGGAACAAGTTATGTCTTTATGTGATTAAGGTGAATGTGTTTGCCTTGTGATTGTCGAATACAATCATGTTGTGTTTCTATCTAGTCCCGTAGTCGGAAATAACCCCTTGATTGTATCGTCCAAAGTTGTGATGCTTATATAGAGTAAGAATTAGGGTGTACGCACTAATACATGAGTGACTTGGGTTTGAATCCCAAAGGCGGTGGATCCCAAAATTGGTTAGAGGCCCATATGGGTAAAAGGCTTGAAATGGGTTTGGACTCCCATATGTAGCGACGATTCTTAAGGTGGATGTTATCCCTTAGAATCTGAAATCGATGTGTATGTTAAAGTATGAGATAAGTATCTGTGACCCGTGTCAATAACCATAGGCATATGGCTTACCGGGGAAAGATATCTATGATATTAGTATCTATGACCCGTGTCGATAACCCTAGGCATATGACTTGCCGGAGAAAGATACTTATGATACAAGGATTCGTGACCCGAGTCGATAACCCTAGACGTAGGGCTTGCCGGGGAAAGATACCTTGATTTAGTTTACATTAGTGGTTTTTTGAGTTGATGAACTCATGAGACATGTTCCCACACATTGCGAGTTTTGTGTACTCAAGTCTTTCCCCCCTTTTGTCTTTCGTTAGGATTTGATTAGAACATTGTAGAGCCGAGTGGACCCATAAGATAGGGAACTCACTGAGATTATTATCTACCCCTAATATTCTTGTTGCTTTTCAGGTATTCTTTGCAGGTTATATTATACAAGAGGAGTTGCGCATTGATGTTTCAAGGGAAGTTTTTATTGTGATCTTCCGCTGTGGATTTTGTACAATTGTAGATACTGTACATAATTCTTAGATTTTTATTTAGGCACACTATTGTATGACAAGTGTCATATTTTTATTTTATTTTTATGGACATTTATATAAAGATGTCGCTAGGCATTTATGTTGTGACAGTACCAATAATTAACACTCGTATGGTATTATTCTATAGATATTATATGCATTGTTAAAGTCCCAACACACCCCAACTACCCTGGCATGGGTCACGAACTCAGTTATGGCCTTAACATGTCATTGCATACACATGACTTTGTGGAGTTGACTGAAATTCTTAAGGAAAATGTTGCAGGTGGTGCTGATGTTCCTGGGTCTTCAAATCCTCAAACACATGGGGTGAATCAACAACGTGGGCTAGGGCCACCCGTTAGGGTACCTAGGGGATGTGGAACCGGTGGTCGGTTGAGTCATCTCG